>DWAO01002415.1:0-16062 GCA_018230605.1 Heliconius congener | reverse complement strand
TTTTCATTTCTTCGCTCTGCTGTCGAGGCTAAGCGCGGCGTTGAGTTCTGCCACTGGCAACATGCTTGCCTCCAGAATTCGGCAAAAAGTGGGGAACGGAGTGTCTTAACACTAGTTCCCCTCTGCCTACCCTGCTGTGTGCGGGATACAGCGTGAAGCTGATTTTTTGAAAAGTAATAAACCTGTCAGTAACACCATAACAATCATTAAAAAAATTGCACAAGACATCTGGTACATCATATTGTAAATATAAGACATAAATTGAAAATTAGAAAATTGAAACTTGAATTGTTCTTTCTATATGTAACCGTTCAGCAATATGGTAAGATCTATATTCTTCCATATCTATATTCTTCTATATAAGTCCGTCGCTCTTTGCTGACTATCAAATTATTTTGGTCCCCACTGCAATTAATTATTATCATTTTTATCTGATAAAGACGCGGCGATGAGTTCCGTAAGTAATTTCTAGTATTAGATCTGAAAATGAAGAACAGAGTATCTTGACACTCACACACACTTAAGGTATTCAGTGCTGAGCGCGTGCAGATTATATAAAAAGAAAAATAATTTAAAATATTCGGGCCATCACGATTTGAGATTTTGTGGTAGTTGTGTTCAATTCCCATTCTGGGGTGTTGAGTTACATTATATTTCCTCGCTCTGGTAACAAGTGGGCGATGAATTTCACCACTAAACACGCAATGTCTGGAAAAGTAGTCCTCGCATAAGGAACGGAGTGTCTTAACACTAGATTTACTCAACCTATACAAGAGATACGGCGTCAACGAAACTTTTATTTCCTTCATTATTGTTCTTAGTTTGTTGATGTGACATTGACAAATGGGCTTATTTGCTAAAAATCCTAAGTATTATCTTGTAGAAATGTTTGCGCAATATATTATTTGTTTAGATCGAGAAGGCCTTGGTAACGTAAGATAAGTAACGAGTATACATTTATTTGAACATTTTTCGTTTCTTTTCAATTATATTAAAATACTTTTTCTTTAAATAATAAAACTACTTTATCATTTTATTAAAGAAATTTGTTTTTATTATTTTTAAAAGTTTATTAATTTTTAAAAGTAATTTATATCAATACTAATTATAAAACTGAAGAGTTTGTTCGGTTAAACTTGTTAATCTAGGAAACTATGGTGTTGTGGTTTGAATGTAGGTAATATTGTACAAAAATGTCATTTTTAAATTAGCTTACAAACATTGAATATTGTTCACTTAATATTATTCACGGACTTTCATTTTGATTTATTACAACTGTCCAGACATAATTTTACACGCCCAAATGAAAGCTTTTATACGAACTGAAATGGTTATCATGACATGCTAATGATACTAGTATCCAGTAGGTTTCTACAAAATAATTTTGTTGTAGTTTTTATTTTTTATTAGCTTCAGGCTGTATTTCGCACATAGCAAGGTAGGCAGTGGGGACCTGGGAACATAGTGTTAAGATACTTCCGTGCTCCACTTTCTGCCGAAATCTGTTCTTCACTAATATCAAATTTCTTTGTAATGGCCCTCGATGCACATCAGAACAGCGTCTGACTATTCACGTGATGGTTGTGGTTCGATTCTAAGGGGAACGAGTTTTTTTTCGTTTCCTCGATCTATTCGCAAGATAGAAGGAGACGTTGCGTTCCACCACTCCACGCACAATATCTCGAAAGTAGGGCCAAAAATGTGGAATGAAGTGTCTTAACACTTGACTAACGACAAATTCCTATCCTGCTATATAAGGAATCAAAATGTGAACCTATCAAAAATTATATTATGAGTTTGTATTTAAATATACTACTAAATAATACAATCACTTTGACCAATCCTTTCTAAGCTAACGTGACTGGTCAGCAGAACTTACAGTAACTTTTAACCTTTTGTCATGGGACATATAGTTATGACATTGAACAAGTTTAATTAATTTAATTACAATAGATTTGAGACCATCCTCGTTTACGTGGTAGTTGTGGTTGAGATATAAAAAATATATATTTTTTTTATTTCTCTTTTTTTAGCGTCACGTTTGATCCCGAACAGCAACATCAAGGTAGGCAGAGATAGCCTAGCGTTAAGACACTCTGCTCCCCGCTTTCCGCCGAATCGTGAAAGCATTGGCTCAATCCCGCGCCTTGGCTCAACACCGAGCGTAGAAATGGAAATATTTAATATTTCATTCCATTGAGTCAGAATCGAATCCAAAATCTGTCGCTTTTAACGTCACACTTTGCGCAGGAGCAGCTGCGCTGAATTCATCTGTTTATTTCGGGTTAGTCAACGGTAAAGTCGATTATAGTAATCTACCTATATAGGCATGTTACGTAGAGATGCATAAAACTAAAACAAAACATCAGAAGAATGATTTGAATTCACTACTATCACATTTACTTAAACCCGTAAAAGCGTTACAATGTCAACAACACAAACAACACTTAATATAAGTTAGTGCACGTGAAATTTTACCAATAATGGCTATAAAAATTTACATAAAATTAAAATTTATAAGATAATTAGTGCCTCGTTATCAAAGTTGGTAAAGCAGCTTTCCCAGCGTCACCTTATTAAAAGTTACGCGACACAGCTTTAGCTTAATTTGGAACTTTATTATATTATTTATTTTGCCGTAGTTATTACGAATAAAATGCATCTATTAAATAAATAATATGTAAAACGTGTATAGAGACGTAACGTTGTGGCGCAGTGGCACAGCGTCAGACTGTAAATGCGATTAGGTGGGGTTTCGAATTCAACTCGAGCGAATGAGTTTTTTTTTATTTTTCTCGCTCTGGTAACAAGACAAAGCGCGGTGTTAAATTCCGCCAGTCCACATGAATTTGTTATATATTTGGATTTGGTAAATTAGGATTAACTTCTTCGCTTCACGGATTAGCTTTACGCCTTGTATTTTTTTATTTAATTAAACATTCTTTTTAGCTTCACACTGTATCCTGGACATAGAGAAGAGTAGTCAAATGGAATTTGGAAAACTAGTGTAGATACTCTTTTCCCAATAAATAGTTCTTGAAAATTATGCTTATTTAGATCGTTAGTGTAAAAACTAGGCGCTATTTTTTAATGCCTAATGTTCGTCCGTCACTTATTAGCTTTACGAAAGTTTTTATTTTTAAGTAGTCCTAAAAAATTTAAAATATTCTATTATTAGACTTTTTTACTTGGATATAATTTTCCGGTGGTTATTTAACTTAAGGTGTCTGTATGAATTATGACAAAAAGTAGCTTCACATTTTTCCCGTGTATCAAGGTAGGCAGGGTAGAATAGGTCAATACAGGTTTCAAGCTTTTTATACGAACCCGAGACATTACGTGGTGATTGGAAAAACTAAACACCGACCGAGGAAATGAAAATATTCCATTCCATGAGTAGGGATCGAACCCATAACCATTGCATTAATAGAGTGGCAGACATTGCAGAGTAACGCTAATTTTGTTTTTTTTTTGCGGGTGTCGTACGTCAAAAGATCAAAACGGAATTATAGAATCTGGCTTTGTTGTCACTTTGTTTTCTGTCAAGATCATTTATTTCAAGATCGTGTGGATTTATCAAGCTGAATTTAACAATATACTTTATTTAGTATTATAAATTGCAGTAGTCCGTGGTCACGGGTAGACTGAGGTGGCATTCGTCTGTCAGTTGACATAATTATTATACCAAACAACCACCAATGATTACTTAATTGCCTCGGGTACTGTTGGCGGGTTTCCATATTATATTACAAGTTATATGTCCCTTCAATCCTGGAATTTATATGGAAGCCTCAGTGGGTGAGTTCGATTCGCAAATAACTAGATTCTTTTATAAACACCACGCCGTACGTAGCAGGGTAGGAAGGGGGAACCTAGTGTTAAGGCAATCCGTACCCATTAGTACACCAACGTTCCCCACTTTCCGCCGAATTCTTGAGGCGTTGCGTGTTGAGTGCTGGAACTCAACACCGCATTTTTTTAACTATTTCATTTCCACGAGTGGAAGTCGAACTTGTCGAACAACAGTCGTGTGTGCAGCCGCATGCTGGTACCCCTGCGCCAAGATGCCCTCTTTGTTAAATAATATTAAAATAATAAATATTTTAAGAATTTCAGGAGCCAGCATTGACATACTTTTGATTGATTGAATAAATATAATTTTATACGATTTCATACAGAATTATTTTTTGTCGTACTAACTTTTTTCAACTCTAGAGAAAGTGAATGATAGCTTTTTCCGAATATGATAATGCCTTAAAATTATTACCGCATATAAGATTACCTTATTGCTGTAAAATCCGTGTAATCGAAAGTAAACTTTAATGCTATATGTAAAAGTTTAATTTCCTATGACGGGTAATTTTAATATGCGGTACATCTGAAACCAATTTTGTGAATATCAGAGGAAAAGTTATAAAGATAGAAACCTCTTATTTGGCGTCACGCTGTATACCGCATATAGAGGGGTAGGCAGAAGGAACCCAGTCTTTGCGACATTGCATATTGAGTCGCGGAGTTAAACGATCACAGCGCAGGAAAATAAGGTTTTCTTTTATATTTTACTTGGAAATAGAGATAGAAAATATTTCTAGAATAGGCGTAGGAAGAATGTTATATGATCATAGTAATAAGTTACTAAGATTCTTGTCTGTATTTTAAGATAGAGATTATTGAGGTCCTATAATTTTTATTTTGTGCTGTAATACGATCATTTAAAAGTAAAATACTTATACAACGACACTATCAGTATTACCTATATAATACAGTACTTACTTACTTATTTAAATTCACGCTGTATCCCTAGCAGGGTAGTCAGAGAGAACACTTGGCAGGATAGGCAGACGAAAATTGTATTAAGACACTTCGCTCCCATTAGAGTACTTCCATTCACCCCTTTCCTCCGAATTCTTCTTCTTCTCCGCTTTGTAAGTTGAGTGGCAGAAGTTAACTCCACTTTCTGCCTAAGGAAATAAAAATATATTTTTTTTCAAAAATATTAGTTTGCCTATTTCAAATATCTAATCAAATCAAAACTATGATATGTACAGATTCACGTTCTTAAACTGCGCCATGACGGTGTCAATGGCACTTACCAGTAATTACATTTTATACTGAATTCGTTGAGTTCTGCCACTTAACACGCAATGCCTCCAGAATTCGGCAGAAAGTGGGGAACGGGGTGTCTTAACACAAGGTTCCCTCTGCCTACCCTGCTATATGCGGGATACAGCGTGAAGCTGATATTATATATTATTAGAAAACAAACATTTGTATGAAACATGTTTATTAGTTTTAAGACTCTGATCCATTTAAATTCTAAAGATTAAACTAAATACTAAGAACTTAAATGGTTTCACAGGTCATTTCTCACTTACCCAGCTGCAGTAATCTCTCGAGACAAATATTACTTTACACTAAGTATGAAAACCAACAGTAGTTAACGTAGAACTGCCCAAGTTTCGGTTGAACGCTCTCTCTACGACCTTTACTAAGGCTGGAAATGCATGATGAAATAAAATTATGGATTATAGATTATATAGTGCGGCGTTGAGTTCCGCCCCTTAAAACTCAATCTATCGAATGGGATGGCTACTTTGCTACAAGATGGCATGCTCACATATTATGTGGGATATACAAAAAAAATTATTAAAAAGATTATATATGATAGGTTAATAAAATGTTCGTATGTATATATAGTCAATAAAATAGTAGTTAATTCTTTTTTATATAATTATATGTTGCCTTAGCAATATGTATGTTACTTAATATACATAAATGTGTTGGATAATAAATAAAAATATTGGATATTAGATTAAAATTATAGATTCTAATTTGGGAACGGAGTATCTTAATACTAGGTTCACTTTGCCTACATACCTAAATGTGCACTTTTGCTTACTTGGAAGCATTAAAAATAAATATTTAGACATTCCTGTAGTGTATCTATAAGTACACTAAATTTAATTCGTATATCCGCATATTTAAAAAAAACGTATAACATCTTTTCTTTATGTATAATAATTATAATATTTCTTTAAAAACTGCTCATTACAAACAATTTTTATTCAGAAAAAAAAGTAGAGATTACAGCGAATTTATTGAGGTCACCCATAAATATATGAATAAAAAATGTTTTACGATAACAAAAACACACAGTGTGATTACGCACCTTAATATTGCCAAAGTTTTGGTTGAACGCTTTTTCCTCGTAATTTACGGTCTCACTTTAACCATTTGTAAATGGAAATAATTTTGTGTATAATTCATTGAATTGTCTTTCAATTTTCATTTAAAACTAGTCTTCACCTGTAACTTTGTTTGCGTGGATCAGCTACACTGGTATCCCGCATACAGCAGGGTAGGCAGAGGGAACCTAGTCTTAAGACACTCAGTTCCCTACTTTCCACCGAGTTTTTTTGGGCATTGCGTGTTGAGTGTGGATGATACTCTATGGCGTGCTTTGCCTCGACACCAGAGTGAACCAATTAAATTAAATTAGCTTCACGCTGTATCCCGCACACTGCGGGGTAGGCAGAGGGAACCTAAGACATTCCATTCCCCACTTTCTGCCGAATTTTGGAAGCATAGCGTGTTGAGTGGCAGAACTCAACGCCGCGCTTTGCCTCGACACCAGAGCGAGGAAATGGAAATATAAATTTAAGTAAATATTTTAGAGTGAATTTTTTGATATATAGAATGTCTACTATACATCTTTTTTTCACACTGTATCCCGCTGTATGTGGGGCAGTATCTAATTGTAAACGCGATGAGTATGACTTTTCCCCTGCTGGTAGAATAAGTACTGCGATGAGCCCTGCCAATCAACACGCAGCATATTGTAACGAGAAAAACGGAAAGTGGACTAATGTTTGTCAAAAAGAAAGATATGTTATCCCAAAATCAATAATACAAAACTCTGTTCTTATATTTTCTAGTGAAATCAAAATCGTAGAGTAAAGCTCTATGCCCTACTAAATTATAAACAAAATTTATAATAATTTTATATGATTACATAAATTGAGCTCATCTAAAAAGGTATAAGTCAATAAAATTATAATTTAGTCTTTAGTTGCTAAATGGATATTATATTTAATCGTAGACGACCTTGAGACATATTTTCACTGAGATGAGAATAATATTCTTGGATAATTAATCATTTTCCAGGTGTTATATTATAGGGTTTTCCATCATGATATATTATGTACGGGTTCCTTATTTAGACTTGTTAATTATGTTACAAGTTACAACCCACGTATAAATTTCAAAGAAAGGGCTAAGCTAAATCAGTAAAGGGCTTTACGAAATTCTGATTTATGCTCTTTATAAAAATGTTGGTATGAAGAATCTTTTTAATTACAACTTTTTTTTAGATTTTTTAAGTACATGTGATAGGTGTTTCGTTAAAAGGTAAATGTTACTCCTTTCTTAAGTAGAGTGACAAGTACTTCAATAAAAAATACATTAGGTAAAATAAGTTGATGTATCAACGCGCCGTTGTCAATATTACCACAGATTTAATTTCTTAGCACGTAATGTTCTATTTCGTCGAACCTTTTAGCGTCACGTTATACCGCTCACAGCAGGGTAGGCAGAGGGAACCTAGTGTTAGTGTCCTAACAGATGGAATATATATATATATATATATCTAGGCGTTGTTGAAATTAATACCGCTTTAATGCTTACATTGAATGTGTTGAGTTTATTATTAATTCAGTTCAAATTTACATATAATAGGCATTAAAATAATGAATTTTCATAACTAATTTTAAGTAGCGGAGTGAAGTGTTATTGTAAATTTGTATACACCGCAGGAATTAATCATGAGTACAATATCGGCTTGTAGCTTAGAAGAAAGATTTTTATTATATATATTTTTTATGAATACTATTTTTTGCTTTGAATAAACAGTAAAAAATATTTGGCTAACAGGTATTAGAGTAAGAGTAAGAGTTCTCACATTATTTATTTTAAATAAATTTCTATTTCCATTCCCCGATCGACTAAAAGTATGTACAAGGAAAGTGTAAGTGGAAGTAATACTTTGTTTTTAAATTTACACCTGTGCGGAGTGCACGGCTATAAATTTAAAAACAAAATATTTTCTTTAATATATCAGCCGATATATTAAAGAAAATATTTTTGCTTTTATCCGCATTGTAAAGAGAGTCAGAGAGAACCTAGTGATAAGGACCCTCTTGGTAATTGGGAAACCTCTGTTTCCCGATTACCAAGGTGCGTCTTGATTGGCGGAACTCAACCTCGATCATGCAACTCTCAATTATTTACAGAAAATAATCTAATTAAACTGATTCTCCCGAATGATTTCGAACCCATGGACATTACGCTTGCAGCCACACGTCGCCTTTCTGCGCATCCTATATGTTTTTAACATTAATATAATATGTACCTTTGTATATTGTATAAATATTTGAAATTTTAAAACTATATCGAATTTAAAAATAAAACTTGTCATAATATTCTACTTAACCGATAGGCGAATGAATTTGTACTATAAGATTCATATAACTAAATAACAGTTAATACAACAACATAAACTGTTACTCACGATTTCCTTTCTAGTTTGTATTCGTAAAAGGTAATTTTCCTTCAATGCTCCTCATTTTCAGTACCTAATGTTTATCTTTTGTTTCAAAAGGTTTTTTTGGTATTGGGCCGACGAGATCCAAATTGTTGCCAGCTTTGTTTTATTAAGAAACGTCTTCTTTTTTATTTTCATTTTAAATGAATGCCAATTAAGGAACCATTAGGTTGCTGATCATTTTGTTATCTAATGTGTATATGTAATATAGTAAAAATTGCATTTTCTTTAAGTTTTATGTTTTGTTCGGCATGTAGTAGGTAAAGGGAGAAGTGAAAGGACACTCTGTTCTCCTTCTTCCATCTGAATGTGAGACATTGCGTGTGAAATGGCTGAATTCAATTTAGTACTTGTTCTAGACATTGCGAGGAAATAAAAATAATTATCTAAGATATATAATTATACAAGATATCGAACCCACAATCACAGAAGCCATTTACAGCCAGATACTATCTAATTCACCACGATACCTTCATAAATCTATTTCTATATATATTTAAATTTTAATGCATACATATTATATGTATATAATCAAATTGGCTGACTTGGCTTCCTTCCATCACAGATTCCGCCATTTGACACGCAATGTATTTAATTGAGTGGGAAAAGGAAATTCGGTAGTATATTGCATATTTTTAATATTTCTTCTTCTTTTCACGTCAAATCATTAAGAAAAACAATAATTGACATCTTTAAATACAAACATACATATAAATTTGGGTTGGCTTTAAGCTTCAAGCTGTATTCCACACGTAGAAGGGTAGGCAAAGGGTTTGTTCCCCACCGTATCTAGAAGCATTGTATGGTGAGGGGCGTAACTCAACGCTGCGTTTTACCTCGATACTAGAGCGAGGAAGTCATATTAAATATTTTATTTCCTCGGATCACATCGGATTCACAATCCGATCAGTTTACAGCCACATGCTTGAGCCCCTGCGCCTCCTTTCTCTTTTCTTTTTTATATATTATAAGAAAATTATAGACTAACTGGTAGATCCAGTAGTAGTCTATAGGAATATTATCACATTAATTTAATAAAGTGTCAGCTGTTTACTATGGTATTATTAATGAGATTTTCGCTGTCTAGCGAGAAGCGTGATTAACGATTCAATTCAATCGTTAGTGGGATTTATTATTATGGTTTTCTTCTTTATTATCAAAGGTCATGGTTTTCTTTTTTATTGGCAAAGATCATATAAGGTATTTTTTGGAAAGATTTTGAATAATAATTATACAAAGGTGTAGTGGGTACAGTATTAAAATTTTCTAAGACAACACTGCTTCTAGCATCTAAAACGTCTGTTCTATATATTTTTTGTGTTATATGAAATTTAACATAAAACTTCATATAAAATATACAATATTGTTATGAATCCGAAGCAAAAACATAGTGAACATTAAAAAAAACAAGAATAAAACACATATCGTCTATATGTTTCTGTAGTGTAAATCGAGTTCTCTTCCAAAAAGGGCCGTTGCCTACAAGCAAGCCCCTGATTGACACAATGCCATTGCTTTTAAAGTCTTTTTCGCCATCTTTTACACGAGTTTGTTAACAATATACTAAATATACATAAATAAATAGATATATACTACTAGTATGTAGTGCATAGTATTTATATGGTTAACAGTGCTTATCTCAGGAACTTCTAGTTTGAATTGATGTGTTTGTGATGAAGTCTATTATTCCAAAGAGGCTATATATTGCGTTAATCGTTACTATGTACTCACTGTACCTGGGCCACTGTTGTTTGGTCTACTCAGAACGTATTATGTTCTACATAACTCCTAGTTATTGCCGTTTTACTACGTGAGTGCAGTCACAGCTAAAAACTAGAATCGAAATAAAAGGTAGAGACGAAATATATAAATGTAATACTGACCATATCGCAAAATTTTGCCATGCAAAATCGCTTAATATATTGACAGCTGAGACCAGAGTATTATGATACTCATACACTATAAAAACAAAAAAAAATCCAAATAGAGTAGGGAAAACAATACGACTCAGACAATTATCTTAAAAACAAAACTAACTCTCAGTTTCTCCCACAGACGTGTGGCCCCCAGAAGGGCTCGAGGCACAATCCAGCAGCGACATACGAGGCAGCTCAGTGGACTACGCGGCGGCGTTGATGCTCGCCGCGATGGCAGCGGTACTGCTGGCAGCTGTGGGTTACCAATGCGCGGCGACATGGCGATGGATTATGGGCAGGTGGGTTAGAAGAGATATTTTTTTTCAGGTTCACGCTATATCTCGCATGTAACAGGATGCACAGAGAACAGAAGAATCTAGTGTTAAGACACATTAATTTTCGAGATATTTCGTATTGATTGGTAGAACTCAAAGCCGCGCTCTGTCTTGTTATAAGAGTAACGAAATAAAATTAATTCTTTCCCCCAAGTGGGAATCGAACTCTCAGTCGTTGCGTTTATAGTCAGTGCGCTGCGCTACAGAACATATATTTAATTATTTTTTTGCTTTATCTTTTTCAGCGGGGTCGACAGAGGGAACCTAATTTTAAGACACTTACCACGCAACGCCCTTAATTTTAAATGTTTTCTAGTTAATGAATTATTTAATTTCTTTTTTATAGTGTTAAAATAAATAATATTTAATATATAAGTAATGTATACAGTATTTGTTTGTTTTTGCAATGGATTCATGATTTTCTGTAAATGGGCGTTAATGAATACAACACAATTTTAAAATAAATTTAAAATTATTAAGCACTATTGTTGTCTGTAATTATAATTTCCAACAACGATATTTACTGAAAGTTTTTTTGATTCTCCATTTAACGTGACAAAGAAATTTTTGATCACAGCGCAGTGGTACAAAGTCTGCATGTAAATACAATAGATGATTGTGGGTTCTGTCACTCGGGGCTTAAAACAGACGGTTAAAAATAAATAATCGCGTTCCAAGAATATAGTTTGTATTGTTTTAAGTACATAACATACATATATATATATAATAAAGATTCTCATACATATATATGTAATTGTCAGGGTCGACCTTGTAGATTATCTCAAGGAAATTGCTATGAAATAATAAGTTTAGGAACAGTTCCGATAAAAGCTCTCAGAGAGGATGTAATGGCCACTTAATATTTTATCTATTTCTTCATTAATTAGGAAACTTATGTAATTAAATTATAGTACGTAATTATATAATTTTTTTTTGCTTCTCGCTGTATTCCGCATACTCCGTTCCCCAAATTAGGACTTTTCTGACTATAAGGCTGTCATGACGAAGTGGAAATATGAGCACAGTAGTTGTGGGTACGATGCTCGTACGTTAATGAAGGAATGGATACAAAATGTTATAGTGGACGAACACGTAATTTTTTCAACTTAAGGTGTAAAATAGAGGACGTTTGCGCACTCCTAATACTGTGTTCTCTTGGACTACCCTGTTATGTAGGAAAGAAGCGTGGTTCTACAAAGAAACATTCTAGAAAATATATTTTTTTATAGGTGAATGGACATATTATCTAATATTTTTTTTTATCTCTGTCCTTATATATCTATCAGTATCTAAATGTTATAGTATATGATTATTTTAGAGTAGGAATAGTAAAGAATTCTATCTTTTTGTATTTTCCTTGAATATACTTGAAAAATGAAAACTTATACCAACGAAAACTTATACCAACACCAATATTAATCAGAAGGGTATTTTGATTTCACGCCCATCGTAATATTTTAGAACCTTTGTGGAAGAGATGACAATGGCACTTTATTGAAAGAATATCCGGTTTATATCGATTCTAATCCATAAGCGAAACAAGAAATGGTTGTGATTTCTTGAATTTTATTTTGAATTACAACAAAACTTGAATGGAAAATTTGTCATTTTGTTTTATATTATTATTTTTAGGATTCACGCTGTATCCCGAATATAGTAGGGTAGACAGAGGGAACCTCGTGTTAAGACACTCTATTGTCCACTTTGCTCCGAATTTTTAATGATGACGCCCATAAAATCAGCGCCCCGCTTTGCCATGTTACCGAGAGGGAGGCAATGAAGAATGTAATCAATTGCATTTAAATTCACACGCTTGTGCCACTGAACCACGACGACCTCTATCCGTTTTATATAAACTCGTAGATGTTGAGGGATATGGGGAGATTTTATATCGGAAAGAGATAAACGTTGAAGTACACGAGCTATGTATATAGGTGAATTCTAAATATTAAAAAATATACATTTCGTTTTGGTAAAATTGTGGGTCCGATTCACACTCGAGGGATGATATATTTAATATCTTCATTTCTTTGCTCTGGTAATCCGCGTAGGCGTGGCTTCGTGGCGTGGAGTTCCACCACTCAACAAGCAATGCCTCAAGAATTCGACGGAAAGTGAGAAACGGAAGTGTCTGAATGGGCAACGTGAGGTCTAAAAAAAAATTTTCTGCACTGGTAAGAATAGAGCGTTATATCAACAACTTCTCTTGCATGCCTTAATAAATCCTGGAGAGTCTGTATTATAAGTATTAAAAGATTACATAATAACATTTTTTCCTCTCCTAGGACTCGGCGGGAATCTGAGGACAGTAATTGTGACTCGCTATCCCGGCAAGCAGCTATCCGCATAAGCCACTCCCTACCTGATTTGCAAACTGAGCCGCTGAAACAGGAGTACGTTCAAGAGCATAAGGATGCTGGCAAGAAGGTGAGATTAAAGCAATTACTTAAAATTATGTATAAAAATAAGAAGTATTTTGATTTTCACGATTATTACTCATTCGAAATGAAATTATTTTAACCGCATTAATGGCGTATATTTGGGATTATACATTTTTGTAAACCCGACGTTTCGAACACTTTGCAGTAGTCCGTGATCACAGATAGACTCAGTTTCTAGCTATAAAATTTAACTTTAACTTGGTTCCTCCGTTCATTTTGATAATACCTATATTACCTGTATTAAAAAAGGTGATCTATAACGAGACAAAACGCCGCGTTGAGTTTCGCCACTCAACACGCAATGCCTGAAGGATTCGGCAAAAAGTGGGGAAATCCACGGAATGTCTTAACATTAGGTGCCCGTGTTCCTTCTGCTATATGTAAAAAAAATAAAAAGGCACCATTGTGATGTAGTAGATAAATATTTACCTTATATTTCCTCTTGTGGGTTTGAAATCGTATGACCTTTTTAGGTAAATGAAAAAAAGAAAATCTAAAAACGTAATGCGCAAGAACTGCGAAGATACTAAGGAATTTCTATAAATTAAATAGAATTATAATAACTATTTTACGTTAGCGATATTATTATATAAGGATTGATTTACTTCAACCTTTCAAAGTTGAAAGGTTCTTTGTCCTTGTTTTTGTTCCGTTTGCCAACCCTTCTCAAAACTGGAACTGATTAATGAATATTTATCACAATTAATGTTTATTATGTCAGAACACTTTTGTTCTCGAATAATTTCTGTTATATTTTTATGTTATATTTTACGTAATTTGATTGATATTTGACCAAGAAAAAATTGTCCATGTAAAAAATGTCTGAATGTCTTAGTTCTAGCCAGACAACATTTTATATTTGAAATTCGCAATTTTTCAATATAAAGTCTCGCATTAGCCAGAATATACACAATATAAAGAAAGCACATATCAAATAACGGAGAGGAAACTTGAGAACCTAATGTTAAGATACTCCCTTCCCATTAAGACACTTCCCCCATTTTCTGCAGAATTCTCGAAGCATTGCGTATTAAGCAAGCTGCGACAGCCTCGACGATATTCAACATACGTATATATATAATACGATTTTGGAAATTTTCCTTTGACAGAAACTATATACTCCGTGTAAAACAAAAAGAAAATCTTAAGGCTTACTTAATGGTGGCGATTACATGCCAACAACAAAAAGCTTTTAATGTCGCCCCTATATTTTATATATATTTCGTTTAATCGATTATTTTATGTATTGCAATAGTTGTTACATTAATAGTATTACAACAGTTCTAAATGGATCTATAAAAATAATAAGTAGGTACTGTGCACTAGAGGACGATCAACGATTTTAACTTTATATTTGGAAATCTATTTTAGAGTCCTATATCCTATAGATTCAAATCACAAAATTAAGAAATAATACAAAAGTTCATCTAACATTTGTTACATTCAATTGGAACGTAATGGAACAAATCTAGTATCTTCTGTACACATTTTACTGTTATTTTATATTTTCTGCAGTTTTTCTTATATGGTACATAAATAAATGAAATGAAAACAATGCGCAGCGTAGAGTTTCGCTACCTAATATTTTGTGTGGAGACTAAGCGAAAAATAATAAAGAAAGTATCTTATCCATCGTGGCACAGCTGCCCAACATCTGACTATAAATTAGACGGTATATGGATTCGTCTCCCACTCAGAGGAATGAATTGATTTTGAATTTCTCTATGATAACACAACAAAGCGCGGCGATTAATTTAGTTATATTTATTATTATGTACATATATTTATGCCTACTACTGTAAGCGTATCAAACAGAAATTTTCAAATTAATATATATTTTTAATTTTGACTTTATCCACAAAAGTAATAGTAAAATTGCTGTTAGTTCAACACAACGGCGTTATTTCTAAGGTGACCGACCAAATACGATACGAGCCTATAAGCACTTAACTTCATTGCCAATACAAACAGTTCTTGCATGGCAACGAGACTGAATAACCTTTGATTGTTAATTTGACTTTCGTCCCGTTTATTGAAATAGCAATAATGATGATAGAGATATATTTAAAATGATCTAAGTAATTTTCTGTTAGACGATATCTTTATTTTAGAATATTATTTATAGGCAAGTGAAAATATTTATATTTTTTTTTAGATAATTTGATTAAAGTAGGTTGAAAATTTTGGAGAAACTACCTTCAGTATATCAGTGAAGCTATATGTTCTTTATTAGGTGAAACGACACTATGCATATTGAATAAAACAATAAGTATATATCTTTTATTATTAGTATTATTTATAATGAAATCGTAAAGGATCGGTGTCTGTATATGGAAAATACATACGAAAAAAAATGTTATAAACCCAAAACAGTGATTTTAATTTATGTCTGTTTGTCTGTGTTTCTGTTTACGCTAGTCTCAGAAACGGCTAAACCGAAAGTTATGTTAATATAAATAGTTGCATGCGACATGTTGCTGCAAAACTAGTGTTTTATTGATTAAGCTGAAATTTTAGCTATCAATGGATCTGTTCTTAAACTGATAGTGTTATTAGATCATGAAAGTCACTGAGATGAGAACATAAATAATTGTGCTGTACAAGCGGGCGAAGCCACTCGGAGGATACTAGTACTTTTTTTTCAGCTTCACACTGTATCCCGCACGCAGCAGGGTAGGCAGAGACACCCTAGTGTTAATACCCTAATAATACCCTAGGTTTTGTGCCGTGTGATCCCGGCCTAGAATAGGATCATCCTGGTACTGGTGGTG
>DWAO01002414.1:0-16064 GCA_018230605.1 Heliconius congener | reverse complement strand
AATTCGGCAGAAAGTGGGGAACGGAGTGTCTTAACACTAGGTTCTCTTTGCCTACGCTGCTGTGTGCGGGATACAGCGTGAAGCTGATTTAATTTTGTATTGAAAATACAATATAAAATATGTAATCACTAAAGTACACTGTAAACCGATTTCTTTATATTCTGATTAAAGTAAATAAAACTATTTTTACTAGAACGTTTCTACAGTTTCCTATGTCAATTAGAGTAGCTACCGCCAACCGATGCCGGGTCCTTAGATAACAGAAACGAGATGACACTGCTTTTTGTTAATCGTTATTTATAGCTTTTTATTTGTTTCATCTCCAAAGTGCCGACTGTTCTCCTAAATCACTACACCCTAAAAATTTTAATTTTCTACCCCAAAAAGATTGTAGGTGACTGTCCTTGTAACAGGTTGTAAAAGGTGGGAAGGCATTCATTATTAAGTTTTTGTAACTCTCTCTTTTGTTTGAGGAGCTCTTTTAATTGCGTATCTGTTGAAGCTACAGGTTTGACCTATATCGTGGGTCAATAGATATAGTTATTCTGTAATAATATACTCTTTTTTAGTCGGAAAATGCCTTATAGAACGGAGGTGTCGCGAACTTTTTTTTAGAGGAAATGAAATTTAATATTTTTTCAGGTTAATCTGATTACACATATATTTAACAATTTCTACAGCGCTCGTGATTATAGCAACTCAATGATTTTTATTATTAATATTATTATTTCGTTATTTAAGTCTAACAAAATAATATAACGTAATGTTATACTTATAGCGTCTAGCTCTCCTGAGGTATGTACGAGAAACTTTCGTACAATTAAACCAATACAACCAATAGTTCCAAAGATCGTAGCGTGTAAACAAATAGACGTATAGATTACTATACTATAGATTACTATATTACTATACTACTCTGTACTATATTATTACAATGTTACAAAGAGGAAGTGTTTGCTTGGTTGAACCACGCTAATCTCAGGAACTAATGGTTGGAATTTGACCTTTTTGTGTTCGATAGTCCACTTATCGGGTAAGTCTATAAAGACCATATGACATCTCATTATTCGAATTAGAGTAACAATGTAGCAAAACTCCAGTTTTGCTACATAGTTACATACAACATTGTTAAAGTTCACCTGAACTTTACGGTTTCCCAGCGCGTGCTGCGGAAACAGTTACAATTAAATCAGCTTCAGGTAAAGGGAACCTAGTGTTAAGACATTCCGTTCTCCACCTCCGCTGAAGTCTGGAGGCATTGCGTGTTGAGGGGTGGAATTCAACATCGCGTTTTGCTTTGACACCAAAGTGAAGAAAGTGAAAATATAAATTTAAATAAATACTTCATTTTTTCGAGTGGGGATTGAACTCACAACCAGTCGCGTTTACAAGCACACTTTGTAAAATATATCAAAACAAATATATAAATAAATACAAAAAACGGGAAAAGTTGAGATCTTCATTTGCGTGCAGATCAACAAAAAAAGTCATTTGAAACTACCCTACATTATTTTTTCGCAAATATATTCAATCTGCAGACACAATTTTTATATTATTCTATTGTAATATAGATAGATAGATAGATAGGCTGTCTATGAGCAATGCCTTCAACGTTGAAGTTAAACTAAGTTAGACAGCACTGTTAGTAGCACCAATAAAACGATATCAAGTAGCAAGCTACAACTTCTAGCTACTGTTTATCACATAATACTTTCATTGTACCATTGCATGTCGCAGTTTATAGAGTCGTGCTTTCAAAACATTTAAACTTTGAAGACTTTAATATTTTAAATTGCAGTTTATTTAAAAAATATTAGGATGTTTTTACTGTAAATTTAATTAGATTCTATCTAAAAAAGAAAGAGAAATCTAGAACTTTTGGAAAATTTGTCTTGATTAGGTCAGTCGTGGCGTGTCACTAGCCTGCTACTATAAATGTTATAGGCTGTGAGTTTAAATTCCACTTGAGTTTTTTTTTAATAATTATTATTTTCATATATTTACTCTGGGCAATGAGGCAAATGCCTCCAGAATTGAGCAGAAAGTGAGGAACGAGAACTGGAGGTCTTAATGGGAACGGAGTGTCTTAACGCTAACAGTTCCCAGATTCCCTTTAGCTCAGTATTCTGGTTTCCGCCTTAGCGCTACTAAATTATTATTAAATCCAGAACCATATGAACTAAGCAACGATAGACTCAATTTTTCATCTCTTTTCTTAACCAATTTAACCTAAAATAGAGAAAAAAAGTTTTTTATCTAACAGGTACCTACATACCTTTATATATATAAAAAATATACATCCATTTAACTAATACTTTTACCTACTAACATTTTTCTATTAGTTCTAATTAGGTCTTGAGTTCAAAGAAAAGAATCTGAGAAACCACACACCTCACTGGCTAATAAATTAGGTTTATTAAGACATTTCTTAAGATGCATTCTTTATTTACTACGTCGACTGAGGTTACCATATTCAGAAAAGTTCCTCATTGCAGTATTTTAAATTTAATGTACTTAACATAATTTAAAAAAATAAATAATGTAATAAAGTAATGATGAGGCCAGTTGTGGCGCAGGGTCACAAAGTGTGATTGTAAAACCGTCTGGTTGTGGGTGCGATCCCCACTCGAGGAGATGAAATATTTACTTAAATTTATATTTCCATTTCGTCGCTCTGGTGTCGAAGCGAAAGCGCGGCATTGAGTTCTATCACTCAACCCGCAATGTTTCCAAAATTCGGCAGAAAGTGGGGAACGGAGTGTCTTAACACTAAGTTCCCTCCGCCTACCAACCTTTTAATTACAGATAAAATAAAAAAAACACTATAAGTTATACTTCACAAAATTATATTTTCATCTATTAGTGGTCTGTCGTTTATTGGTCTTTAAATAAAATACACACAATTTTGGCCTATTCAATAATTTTATTAAATATGTAATTTTATTTAATATATTTAAGGTTCAACACTTAATTGCTTGTTTTAAAGATCTAATAAGTTCCTTAATATTAATAAAAAGGATAAGCAGTATTCGTATCCACAACTAATGCTATTCCAATTAAAATCAAAATGAGCTTCACTCTGTATTCCGCACACAGCAAGGTAGGCAGAGGTAACCTAGTGTTAAGACACTCCGTTCCCCACTTTCCACCGAATTCTGGATGTCTGCTGCATGCATGATGAGTGGCGGAACTCAACGCCGCGCTTTGTCTCGACACCAGAGCAAAGAAATTGAAATATAAATTTAAATATATATTTCATTTCTTTGAGTGGGGATCGAACTCACAATCAGTCGTGTTGCAGTCACACTTTGTGTCTCTGCGCCACGGCTTGTCCCATAATATCAATAATAAAAAAATGTATAAATAGATACATAATAATGATAAAATTAATACAGATTATATATATCTAATATTTATATTCGACCGTACCCCGCAGTTTAACGCCTCGTTCCCTCATCCCAAAAAAAAAACAATAAAAAAAAATACTGTCACACAAAAATATGTTATACGTTTACGATGTTCTAAGCCATTAACAATTCATAAAAACTCCATTGAGATCATCCGAACTTGACGATACGAATAACTTAGAACCTGTATATTTTTTTATTGTTTTTATAATTTGAGGCCGTTGTGGTGCAGCGGCACACGCTCCAAGCTGTGCTATGGTTGTGGATTCGATTCCCACCCGTTGGAATTAATTATTTTTATTTCTTCTTTCTTGTATTAAGATGCTATATTAGCTTACGCCGCTCAACACGCAAGTGTCGATTCGATAATTGGGCGGAAAAAGGGCACGGAGTGACTTAACACTAGGTTCTCTCTGTCTCTCTCTATCCTGCTATATATATGAGAGAGAGTGTGAAGATATTTAACAAAAAAGCATATAATTAACGTTTCGTGCCATTCGAAACGGCACTAATTTATTTTTAACCGACTTCACAAAGGAGGTTCTCAATTAGATTTTTTGTTGTGTTTTAAAAGAACATGAACATAGCTGACTAATATCTACATATTTTTATCTATTCTGTACATCTAAATACATACATACATATTTACATAGATCAATTGGTTTAAATATTCTCTATACAAAGAATCCATACAAAAATATTTTTTATGTGTGAAATGTGTGACTGTAAACGTGACTGTGTGTAGGTTCGACTTCCAGTCGAGGAAATTAAATATTTTTAAAGCAAATTCTGGTTTCTTCTAAAGGAAATCATCAACATGAATTTATTTATCCGAATAATTATAGTCCTGTCATAATCAAAATCTGCCAATTTTATTATTATTTATTACATAGGTGGGACAAATAAACATTTATTAATTTTTTTTATTATATATTTCTTTCAATTTTAACACGAAATTGGTACTCCCACGTCTCTAGATATTTATGTCGAGAGTCGATGTGACGTGGCGACGGAACACGTTTACTTATCGTTAGTCGTCTCGACATTTTAATTTGCTAATTTGTTGTTTTTATTATGACGTAAAAAAATATAATTATGTAGGTATGTATATGAGGCCAGTCGTGGCGCAGGGGCACTAGCGTGTGACTGGAAACGCGATAGGTTGTGGGTTCGATTCTCACGCGGGGAAAGGAAATATTTGATATTTTCATTTCTTCGCTCTGGTGTCGAGGCAAGGCGCGGCATTGTTGAGTTCCGCCACTCAAAACGCAATACTCCGAACAATTTGGCGAAAAATGACGAACGGAGTGAACAGAGCGAGAACTTAACACTAGATTCCCTCTATATGCATGCCTTCCCTGTTACATGGAGGAAAAATCGTGAAGCTGAAAAAAAATTATTTATACAAGATAGTTGCGAGTTCAAATTCCATTCCGGGCCATAAAACATTCACGTTGTACGGGTTTGGTGAGAAAATTACAATTTTTACACCACAATCGTTTCATTTATTGTATAAAATGTAAAACATAAGTGCAAATAAGCTATTTTTTTTTAAATTAAAACAGACATTACTATTACCATCTGTCTGACATTATAACATGACTCCAATTGACTTTACAAGTCCATCATAAAAATTAATAATACATTGACAACACGAAAAAAATCGATATTATACAATCTATTGAATATTAATCGATACTATAACAATTGACGTTTATTAAAAAAAAACAGCAATTGCTAAAATGCTGTAAACTGCATCTGCTACTCGAAAAAACGTACAAACGCAATTGACAGTTTGTAACAATTAATAAAATAAAAATTTACGATCCGTTACTTCATAAATATTTCATAAACACCTTTTCTATTTAACATATTCAGTAGCTATAGAGGCCAGGCTAGCTATAGTGGTTCAGGAGCACAAGCGTGCGGTTGCGGGTTCGATTCCCACTAGGTTCCCTCTGCTTACGCCGCACACATCAGTGTTGTCAGAGAGACCCTAATGTTAAGACAGTCCGTTCCCCACTTTCGAGAAAATAAAATATTTAATATTTTCATTAAGTTCCTCCATTCAACACGCCCCCATAATTTAGCGGCAAGTGGGAAACGGAGTGTCCTAACACTAGGTTCCCTTTCCCTATTACGCTATTTGCGAAATACATCGTGCAACTAAAAAAAATTGGCATAATCGGTTATTCAATACCTTAGTACAGTGCTAGGGTTAACTTGCTAGGTATAGCGCTATGTCTGCTGATTCTCGTGAAAGGCGAGTCGAAAACGCCGGGTGACATCGCTTGGGACGTTTTTAAACTAAGGTTTTAGTTTTTATTATGTATTATTTAATATAATTATTAAATAAAATAATTATGACAGGTTATAATGCAATTTTATATGTAGTTTTATGAAATCGAAGCGATTTTTATATTATAAAAAAACATAAGATTATAAAAATTAATATTGACGTATATATCATAATATATAATTTATTAATTACAAAATTATCAAATTTAACACAAATTTAAAAAAAATTTAAATAAGTAAAACTCAAGTCGTCAGTAAAACCAGGCCACGCTCGAAGCCACAAGAATGCGCCAACGTGCGAGCAGATGCGCCTCCCTCCATACCTCTCCAACCCCCTTCCTTTTTAACACAAATAACCGAAAACCACCGATTTATATTTTATCTAAGATATATAACAAAAAAATATACAAATACAACTAATATGAGAACATTAATAAATATTTTTTTTATTACAAAAAAAATCGAATTTTCCACACAAGGCGAAATAGTTCTTATATACAGCGGAAAAAAGCTTAAAATCTAAATTGAAAACTCACAATTTTACACCCTTTCGAGTACAAGGGGGTGCGTTAATTAGGATAATGTTCTCGCACCACTAGGACATACTGTGCCACGCATTTTCGCTTACACTGTCTTTTTTTTCGTTCATTATTTGCTGTACGCAAGGATTTTAGACGAGAAATTTTATTTAACCTCAGACGGTAGTTCGTTTTAGGTAGATTTGACAATGGAGTGTCGTATGTCGTGTTGTTTGTCTGTACTGTCACTGAAGATAGTAGATATTGAAACTGATTTATACATGCTGTCATATATTTAACGTCACATATAGAGATATAGATTAAAAAAAATCGATTATTACTCGAATAATATAATTTCATAAATTATATACTACTTAATACGAGTATATATATTAGCTCTATACCTTAACACATAAAATTACAAATAAAAACAAGGTAAATTTAAAACAAAAAATATATTATTCATAGAAAAAAAATAATCTAATACAAAAATAATAAAATCGCAGTACATCGCTAGTGATGCCGTGGAGGACGTGAACAGAGCATTCATCACGATGCGTTGAAGCGACAACCCTTCTCCGAACCTAATTAGGATTCTTTTTTTTTATTAATGATAACCTGATGTGTGGTTAAGTAATATTATTGAATTGGCTTCACGCTGTATCCCGCACACAACCAACTAGGAGGACCTATTTTCCGTCGAATTTTGGAGGCATTGCCTTTGAGTGGCGGAACTCAACTCCGTGTGTTGCCTCGACGCTAAATCGAAGAAATGAAAATATACATTTAAATAAATATTTCATTTCGTCGAGTGAGGATCGAACCCACAACCAGTCGCGTTTCCAGTCACATACTTGTGCCCCTGAGCCACGACTGGCCACTAGTAATACTATTATTTCGTTAAATTCCGATCGAGAGTTATTTATTTTATTTTTGTTTTGTTTTTAAGATAGAACAGTTTTATTTTAATATACGTAAGAGTTTTGTTTTAATTACACATATATTTATTACAATATAAAAATTATAAAAATCATAATAAAAATTTGATTTACAGAAATATTCTCTTTCAAAAATATATAAACCATTTGTTGGTTTTTGACCATTGACTAAAACTAAGTTTCAATTTTGTTGAAGACCGAGATATTTAGCTTATTTATAGCCATAGCGAAATGGTTGTGTGTTTGATTCCCATTCGGGACGATTTATTATTTTCATTTCCTTTTCCGGTTAGGTAAAATACCTACTATGTCGTGTTTAGTGAAAATCGGAAATAAAAATAAAACTGAAAATATTTTTAACACTTTATTAATAAATCTATATTAATTTCATATGAACACAACGTTAAAACGAATTACAAAACCAATCTAAAAAAACCATTTTAATTCACACAACACAAAAATTATAATATATTTAATTTTATATTAAAAAAAAGTATGCTTAAACAAAATTATTCGATAAAATATATCGTTGTTCGTAGGTATATATTTTTTTTTATAGAAAATTGAATTGATAGCATGCATTGAAGCAGCGAGCCCTAGCTCTTGTGGATCTAATAACCGTTGCCTATAATTAGCCTCACGTATATATGTCGATGATCGAAAAAAAAAACTGAATTTTAGAAATATTAATTTTCTATAAATAGGTATATTAGTGAAAAAAAATGCTTGATTTCATGTTAATTTTTATAATTGTATAATTGAGGTACGTCGTGGGAGAGGCACAAAGTATGTGTGACTGGTCGTGGGTTCGATTCACACTCGAGGTAATGAAATATTTAATATTTTTATTTCTTCGCTCTGGTGTCGAGGCTAGGTGCGGCGTTGAGTTCCAGCACTCGGCGGAAAGTGGGGAACGGAGTATCTTAACACTAAGCTCCTTCTGCCTACCTTTCTGTGTGCGGGATGCAGCGTCGTGCTGATTTTTGCATTTCTTGTAATTGCATAAAAAAGTTGTAAAAAAAATTAAAGAAAATAAGTTATTATACAATAATTCTTGATTAAATCCGCTATTACGATTTTTCTAAATGTTGTCAATCACCTAAGTGTTTTTTTTTATATTTAATAATAAAACTTTTATTATCTGCACCTTCACACATTCAATAATAAATATGTGATATTAATTTCATATATTGTAAAAAACCTATCAATACATCGTATCGTAGCCATCTTGGCGTCATAAATTATTAATTTTTAAAATGTAAACAAAGTAATACACAACTCAACCCATAAATTATAAAAGGTAACAAACAATACATCATAAATATATAAATGTTTCATAAATGAACAGTGCATAGAAAACCCACGCTTTTTACACGCAAAAATGAAATGAAATCGTTTTTCATGGCGTCGGCATGAAAACGGCGGGAAAATTATAGTTTTTAATAACATTTAGTGAAAAAAAAATTAAGCCTAGCTTTTTATTTTAACCACTTTAGAAAATATATTTAATAATTTATTTGTGTTTTACAAAGTTTAAATGAATTTTAAGCATATTTTCAATGAATAATCTTTTTTAAAAAGTTACAATATATTTTTTATTTATCTATGTATATAGTATATAAAAAAATCAAATTAAACAGACAAGCTTTCTATAAATTTATAATAATAAAAAATATCATTGTAAATATGTAAAGAAAATTTCTAGAAACTATTGTAAATCCGTATTCGTCAATCTTTGAAGCATGACAGTATCTGAGTAGCGGCACCTTATAAGAGTCCTAGTCCATACTCAGCGAGCCCATTTCACGAAGCAAACTCAGCTATACGAGAAATAAAATATTTTGAACTTTCACTTCTATGTAATAAAGCTCATATTACATTGGCACTTTTCAAGCTTTGAAATGTAAAGAATTAAGACCTAGGTCAATAAATATATGTAGTTATTATTCCAGTTTTTCTAGTTCTTTCTTAAATATGTAAAAACGTTAAGTCGTCACTTGACATCACTTATACGTATTACTTCTGAAGTTATAAAAAAAAGTGAATTTCAAATAATTTGAAATTAGTTTATAATCGGTTATAATCAGCTGTCATTCGTTTTTTTTTATCTTTACTCTGTATTCCGCCTATGGCAAGGTAGGCAGAGGGAACTTAGTGTTAAAACACTCCGTTCTCGACTTTTCGCCGAATTCTGGAGGTGTTGCGTGTGGAGTGGCGGAACTCAACGCCTCTAGTCATTAATAATTTTGTTGAGACTTAAAGTGATGCAATATTGGATATTAAACTTTTAAAAATATAAATAAAGATTGTCATAAAAAATATTATTTTGGAAATAAACTTATTAAGTTTTTTTTTTAATTAAAAAGGATTCGATATAAAGTTTTATATTTCCATTTCACACGACTTGAAACCAGAATACCGTCTGCCGAGTGTCGTCTTTGCTTCATATACTTATTGACATTGAATTGTTTTTAGAGAATTTTACAAAACTACTTCTTGTTTTTTATATCATTATTTATTAAAATTTCATTATTTAATCTATATTCCGGCATCCTTTTTTTTTTATTAAAACTTGTTATTTTGGTTGCGTTATACTAACAACTAATTACAAATTTTAAATAGCTATATTTTTATTCACTAATTTCGAAAAAGTATCCAACCTTGATATAAAAATCTATACTATAACACTATATACTATCTAATTATACAGCATCACAAACCCACCAGTCTTAATAGAACCCAACTCAACATTGCAGTACATCGAAATCAGATATCTTGCAAAACTTGACACACGTCAAAACCAATGACAAGACCTGCGAACGCACGCCACTCTAACACATTCAAACCAAATTTGTATTGAAACCACGTAGTTCCAGAGATCAGGGTAGCTGGTCGTGTAAACATTTAATGTATTGGATTACTTTGCGACGACACTATGCGGTTTCAGGTGTTTGTTTTTAGCTACGGTATTACGCAATGTTGGTTTCTTAATACCTGTAACGTTAACAGTTGTAAGTTAAATCTGTCTGGCTTACATCGGGTATTACGAGGGTGATTTAAATTAATATTGTTGTTTTTTTGTTGTTGTTATAGATAGATACATGTATTTTTAGTTGGAGATTTAGTTAATATTCATAATGCCGATTGATGTTATTAATTTTGATAAAATTATAACTCACTTAAAAAAATATTTATAATCTATAATTAGGTGATAGATCACACAGATCCAGATATTAACACAAATATACAATAAACACATAGAAATATCATTAACAATCAACAACGTATCATCAACAACAATCAACAAACTCATACATTTTATAACTAAAACATAATTTACAACACGGATTTAAGGTTTTCTAAGCGTATTGTTAAATTAAGCACTTTATATTCCGAATGGAGCACCACACGGCACGACATCAATCAGGTTGTCGGCAATCACTCCGTGGTCATCACGTAAAGGAAATAAATCTTAGCTTAATGAGCGGTAAACTGCGTTCACACTGACCACTGATATAGCGTAAACTATGAATATTTGAGGAAAATATATGGTATTTTGTATTTTAGTAAGCGTGAAATGTGTTGTTTTCCATGTATGCTGTATGGAAACAGCGATGGTCGCGCTTTTGTTAATATAATTGTCAAGGATGGCTTAACTTGTATTGAGGATTTTCTCTAAATATTCATATTAACTTGAAATATGCAGTATAAAAATATTATAAAAATAACAATACAATTTAAAAAAACTGGTTTACAAGTTACGCCATTTTGCGCTAAATGTGTTAAATGCTACCGTTAATTGCCTTATATATTTATCAAAAACAAAATGTTATTGATAATCTACTTCCAATTATTTTGTTTTTGATAATGTATATTATGTTTTATTAATAGATTTAATACATGTTAATTGAATTATACATGAACTTTAACAAATCTTACAAACTATATTTGATTAAATAGTGGAAAATAATTTATATACAAAACAACAATTTATTCTTAATAGTGGTATTGAGATATTTTTTATTATAATTCAATTGTTATCACTTCCAATCACTTAAAATGAATAGAAATAAAACTTTATTATATCAGTTTTCGAGATTACAACGGATTGAACCGACTACCAAGATCGGTTGAGTTAAATTAACATTACAATTCCAGACAAATGTTCCCACAAATGAAGTTTCGCGTGTCCGGATTGGACGCGAAAGCGAAATACATCCTCCTGCTGGACATCGTCGCAGCTGACGACTACCGATATAAGTTCCATAACAGGTAGACCTCGCACGCTGGGACCCATCATCATGCGCATCATTTACATCTCCCCCCCTCCCCGCAACCAAGAATATAGTGTTTCTAAGCACTAAATTGCTGGTTGTCAGTGTCAAAACACTACGCAGATATTTTCTACTATAAACATAGTATCACTGACTGATCGTTGATTGAGGATGCTGCAGCTATACCGAGTACCGTTACACGCTTCTTCATTAGGCTTGTGATTCTACCCACACATTGCACTAGTTCCCAACAATTCGATTCCGATACGCTGTTAATTGTCTGTAAACAATTCGTAACTACGCTCGATTTAAGGCCAACAACATTAAGGAAAACGAACATCGCCTGGAATCGTCTAGCCATTAAGGATTCAGTGCGCGTCCGTTTGGTAATATAATTAAAATATCTTTGTCTCAAACGCCGCAGCGATAATTTAAAACAAAACAAAATAACCCACATAAGAGGTGAGAAATGCGGTGTGACCTGATTAACTAAATCTATAAGTAGCTATCTATTTAGTGCTGTCACGAATGGCACTAAACCGATTTTTGTATCGAGATATCGAATCACGTTTGTATTGGTTGGTGTATTTGAAATCGATAATCATCGTATTTGATTACTTACATTGTTTGATTCTTGATGACATGATGCGATAAGGTCCACCTCTCCATTTTATGTTCGACCGCTGATCGAAGTGAAGTATCAAAACCGCCGACGCGACGTGCAGGTTTAGCAACATCGAGATACGACCGATAAACTTCGATTTAATATCCGTTAATTAATACGACCCGAGCATTCCGTCCGAAATTTTGACTGTGACTCAACCGTAAACCGATAGCGTCACCGTCAAAGGAACCGAACTAGCGCTGTTAATATGATAATTAATTATAATATATCATTATTCACTAATTACGCTATCAGAAATTTCGGAATTTGACTTTATTGATGAGGCTTCAGGTTCTCAGTTGGATCGGTTTTGTTTCTTGAGAGCACACACATATGCTTGCGTGCATCGGTCACGTTTTTGGCAAACACAAAACCGTGCAATGGACGCGACTTACCGTTTTTGGTTTTGTTTTGGTGTATACGTTTTTTATTATCAACAAACACTTTGCAACATCTGAGAAGCGTAAAACTACATCCAAACTAGCTTCGGAACGGGAAAATAAAAATATAAGCATCTAAATCAGATTGGACATATCGATTTATGTAAATGTACCTAATGAGTGCGGTATGAGATCACAAGCGAAAACGTCAGTTTCTTGATATCTAATGGGCACAAAAAGTGAAACTAGTCAAGCGGCGTGTCTCACAATCGACGTGATGTCAAATGATGAATGATGACGTGACGTGATCTAAGAACGAGTCCCAATCCATGTTTTTCTCTCGTATTGCTTGCAGACGTATGTTTCCTGCCTACAAAGTTCGCGTTTCTGGTCTTGATAAAAAAGCAAAATACATTTTGCTAATGGACATCGTAGCTGCCGACGATTGCAGATACAAATTCCACAACAGGTACAAAATAATGATGTGATGGAAGAATTAAATTAAAATAAGACAAAATTCAAGCGGCCACACGTCACATGGACCTAACGCGTCTATCTTATTTTAATGTAATTCGTGTTTATAAAGAACAGTAAGGCAAGAAGCATGCGTGTAAAATTGTGAACTATAGGGATCTGCGTGAGAAACGTTAAATTACTTAAATCTTTAAACCACTAAATTTATCGTTTTATCAACGAACCGGATATAAAACAAGGCGAAATGTATCGAAGCTCGTCATCAGATCTACTTTTCAACCTTATCACGTAGTGTTCGCCCATTTTCGTGTTGTAGCCGTTTGGTTGAGGCAGATTTATCTTTGCCTTGGTAATTTTTGTTTAACTCTACGCAGACCTCTTTTATTCACAAGCTTTCAACTCACTGCTAACTACTAAGTCACTTAACGCTTTACTTTAACCGAGCGTGGTCCTAAACAATGCATGCTTAACAGCTTTTAGTGAAGCCAACATTTTTACAATCAAATAAATATTTGAGGCCAGTCGTGGCGCAACAAAGGGGTACAAAGTGTGGCGTTGGCGTCGTAGGTTCGATTCCAATACGAAGGATTGAATTATTATTTTTTAATATTTTCTTTTCTTCGCTCTAGTGTCGAAGCAAAGTCAGGCGTTGAGTTCCGCCACTCAACACGCATTCCGTGAAAAATGGGGAACGGAGTGTCTTAACACTAGGTTCCCTCTGGCTACCCTGCTGTGTGCGGGATACACACACAGCAGGGTAGTGCGGGATACGTAACGCCAAAAACAAGAAAAAAATAATTTCACATCTAACAAGTTCTGTCTCGTGTTAAAAGAACATTGTTTATAACGTCATAACATTCATAATTTATGCGACCACCTGTCTTTGGTGCCGTGTGTTCTTTTTAATTAAAAATTAATTTCACTTTCATTAGTATCTACATAATGAGCTTTGGCTCCATAGATGGGGTTTGATCACCTTGGTATTTTTTTGGCGTCACGCTGTATTCCGCACACAGCAGGGTAGGCAGAGGGAACCTAGCGTTAAGACACTCCGTCCCTCATTCGCCGTTCCATCCACCACATTCACTTGTCACGTTTCAATCACATTTTGTGCCCCTGCGCAACGACTGGTGTCATCTTTTTGTTTATAGTTCTAAATGTTCTATTAAACATGGTAGTAGATAATTTTAGTGTGATCCTAGCTGCCGTGACTACATGTTATATTTTGTTCCCGGAGTCGGTGGATGGTAGCCGGCAAAGCAGACCCTGAGATGCCCAAGAGGATGTACATACATCCAGACTCGCCATCAACAGGCGAACAATGGATGCAGAAGGTCGTCTCCTTCCACAAATTGAAGCTGACGAATAACATTAGCGACAAACACGGATTCGTGAGTACCTGCTTTTATAGATCGCTTTGAATCGATGAATTTTGAAATATTCGATATTTAATTAATTTTCGATAGTAATTACATTAAGCTTATCAAATCAATTAGTTATTCGATAAATACATTCCGATCATTAAGTCGTTAATATTTAAAAATTCATCCATTCCTATATATACATATTTTCTATGTAACGTCGTTGTAACGTTTGTCCTACTCTTAACTATATAGAAATCTACATATAAATATATATTGTTGCCTAAATAGGGTGCGTCAGTTTAACATTATAAATGATTACCACTTGGGACCCTAAAAAGTAGTCTTTTTTTTTGAAGCAAAAAGCTTATAATGCCAGTGATATTATAATTAAAAAGGTTTGGGTGATCTGTCGTCGGCCAGCGGGACGCCATTGTATCGGTCACGGCTATTAGGGTATTTATTTGGTTATACGTTTAGTATATTACAATAGAAAATGTGCACCGGTCTTTTTGTGTGCATCTTCACCTTTTAGTAGTTTGTTTGTGTATTGAAATATGTTAAATCATAATTGGTGTTATGTGATGTATGTATTTACATTTTGAACACCCTGTCCATTTTTTTAATTATTTTTTAATTTGGGAAACATACAGCATTGAGTGTAATGTTGATAAATTTATGTACTAATTTACAAATATAGCCCATATTTACAATAAAAAAAACAAATGAACTCTATACTAAAAAAGCAAAATTATACAGAAAGAAAAGCTTATGATTTTTTATGATTTAGGATATAAATTATACCGCACACAGCATAATAGACAGAGGGAACCTAATGTAAAAACTCTCGGCATTGCGTTTTGCGTAGCGGAACTTAACGCCGCGTATTACCTTGACACCAGAGCGAAGAAATGAAAATATATTAATAATTATTACACTTCCTCGAGTCCCACAAGCAGTCGAGTTTACAGTCACACTGAGCCCCTGCGCCACGACTGGCGAATAATTTGTACGTTTTGTTAATTCGTTTTAAACACAATAAATCAAGAACAACATAGATAACGGAGTGTTTATTTTTTAAACCCGTTATAAAATGTGTTGGCGTTAATTAGTTAAACTAGCTAATTATAAAATTACTTAAGAAATTTATGAATGACCTTATATATAAGGTCTTAATTTGAACGCACACCTGCCTCAACTGAGAATTGAATTGACTAACAATATTATAAATAATTATTTTGAAGCTTGAAATATCATAATCTAAGATTAGGTTGATTTTTATTTTTGCACCTGCGCTGCGTCGCAGATAGGTATATATGTTCTCGAAAATAATAAAAAATATCTATATATAGACATTTATTTTCTGTTCTTTTTTTGGAATAACAAAAATATGAGAAAAACGCTCTAGGCTGCCTAAAGAAAAAGTTTTTTTTTTAAATAAACACATTTGAACAGGATTCGAACCCGCGTTTTTTGAACTTACAATTTTTCAGCATGCACAAATATATCTTTCATAGTAGATATCCATATGTAAAATGAATTTAGTAAAGTAGGTATGTTATCTAATTTACATAACTTTTTTCTTATAACTAACTGTGTATAATTTAATTTATGCAAAAGTTACACCAGACCAAAAAATATTACACGGCGAATTTAAAACCCGCGTACAAAACATTTAAATAAAAACATAAATAAATCAGCTTCACGCTGTATCTCGCACACAGCAGAGTAGACAGAGGGAACCTAGTGT
>DWAO01002413.1:0-16064 GCA_018230605.1 Heliconius congener | reverse complement strand
AAGAAATGGAAATATAAATTTAAGTAAATATTTCATCTCCTCAAGTGGGGATCGAGCCCACATCCAGGCGGTTTTACAGTCACACTTTGTGCCACTGCGCCACGACTAGCCTCAAAATAAAAAATAATTGAATAATTCAATAATATATAAATATATTATATTTATAATAAAATTGTAAATGTTCGCTGTTTGCACATAGGAATTAGGCCTTTTTAATGTAATAAAACCCAAAACAATGACTTTTAAAATTATTGCCTGCTTGTCAGTTTGTCTGTTTTTTGATATGTCTGTGCGCTTGTTCACGCTAATCTTAGATTTCATTTAAATCGATTTATAAATAAATATGTTACATAAACTATTTGTTTCGACAAAACTGATACATTTTCTATTGAATTGGCTGCAACTTTAATTTTCGATGTATAAATATTGCCGAGATATTGAAGTGAGAATATTATAAGAACACAATAGTAAATAATTGTGTAGTTAATAGTTCTAGCGGGCGAAGCCGCCAGCATGTTGCTAGTTTAAGAACTAGCTTCTATTTAAATAAAATTATGCAAGTCGTTATACAAAAAATAATATACAACATATTTTACTGTCACTATACACAATTTTATTTATCAACAAAATTTCTATGTAAGAATACCACACGAGTATCTCAGTGACTCATCGCTAGTGGTGGTGCAACACGCGACCCGTCACTGTTTGCTTATCGCGATTTGCAATGGCAATGAAATATTAAAGACGCCAAATGGTTGTTGTGTAGGAGGGTAGAAAAACTTTAGTTTTACGTTGAACATTTAGTTCGTTTGAACGGTTCACATAAAAGTAAATAAGTAAGTAAGTATTTATTGAATTTAGAATAAAATTGCATTTATTAATATTAAAATTGGATTGATTAATTTTAAATGTAATTTTTTTGAGATATGTTTAAAGTTTAAGATATTAAGGTATCTTTGTAGACTATAGCCATAGTTACTTCTGATATTAATACACTTTTATTCGTGCTGATATTAATACTTTTTCATAAGTTTTTATAGTCATTTTTTTATTTATTTAGAGATGTATGTCGCTTGTTTGGATCGTTATAAAATTTGAAACATTAATAAATCAGTTTCACACTGTATCCCGCATACAGCAGAGTAGACAAAAACACTCCGTTCCGAATTTCGATTTCGAGGCATTGCGTGTTGAGTGGCAGAACTCGACGCCGGGCTTTTGACTTTGTGCCAGAGCGAAGAAATGAAAATATAAAGAAATAATAATTCATTATCTCGAGTTAGGATCGAACCCGTAACCATCGCGTTACCCTTATGCCCCTGCACCATTACACACATATTTATGTAATTCAAAAAATATTTTTTTATATCTGTTATGTATTTTACGCCCGCAAGTATATAATTCTATACATATAATAAAAACTTGTATGTTAATATTTTAAACATAAAGCATATATTAACAAATTGCTTCAGACATTTCATATAACAAATATGCGACCTACAACGATCGAAGCGTCGTACCGACCTATTATTTTCACATCTACTGCCCTCCACTAAAAAGACCCTAACGGAGGGTGCTACCAATTACATTCTGTAGATTTTCATCTCAACTCTGATATAATGCAAGATGCATTCGCTTGTACCTACTAGTATTAATGAACACTATTGTCATATTGCTTACATAGTTAAAAACTACTATAAGAGCTGTATTGTAAGAGGCAAACAAAAAGCACTTGAAACTTTCATTTATTACCGTCTAAAACGCTTTTTTTATAGAAAATATATTTATATTTTATTTATATACCTATATGTACTTCAGAAATTCTTTTGTCTGGGCCAATAACAAGAAAGACGATGTTAACTACTTGAATATATTTTTTTGAATTGACTATGACTAAATTGTTTTATATTAATAAGTGGACATATTTTTTTATATTTCAGTAAATGTAAAAAAAATTTAAGTAGCGATAACCGGAACCAACTCGAACCTCATAATAAACAACCAAACGCTCTGGGTACTACTTAAAATTTTAAGAAAGTATTTGATTATGTTTTTACGTAATGAATCATGTTTGTTATTTATTTACTTAATTTGATAAAAAATACTGTAAAAATATCGTTAAAAAGATATTTTAGAAAGCGTATAAAGAGTAAATGTTTTAGTTAAAAATTCTGATGAAACTCGGGGCATCTATCTTTCTTTAAAGGAAAAACACCCAATTGTTCCGTCCGGTTCGCGCTGTAGAAACAAAGCCCTAAAAGCGGCTGTTTTTTCATCGCATTCCCATTTTCTCAGGTCCTAAGTAATAAAATATGAGAGGCCCCTTTTAATTAAATACAAGGGGAACGTATAAATGTTTCTTTTTTAGTATAGAAACACAGGTGGTGTTAGTCTTTTAGCTGCGTTTCGCGATTTTTTTGTTTGACTATAATATTCTTATAGTTCAGTTTTATTGAATAAGCTATGTACTGAGTTATGAATTACATATTTCTAAAATAATTATTATTCTAGAAATACTAAAAAATAAATAAATAAATCAGCTTCAGCGCTGTATCCCGCACACAACAGGGTAGGCAGAGGGAACCTAGTGTTAAGACACTCCGTTCCCCACTTTCTGCCGAATTCTGGAAACATTGCGTGTGTGCGTCTGGAAACAATGCCTCCAGATTTCGATGAAAAGTGGAGAACAGAAGTTGTTTAATGGGAACGAAGTGTCCCGTTCTCCGTTCCAGGGTTCCTTCTGCCTCTCTTGCTACTAGCAGGATATATCGTAAAGTAATAAGAAGCTTTGGGTCGCTAGTATCTTATGAAATAGACCAAGCAATTGCATATTCGAGTACCCCTTGTTATGTTAGCTGTTTGCGGAATTACTTTTTTTTTAATACCCCACCAGAACACGCTAGGTGTTGTATATTCATTAGAATCGACATGAAAGAGGGTTTTCGCTTTTAAACAATAACTTGTTTCCCCAACATTTCGTCCGTTATCACCATTTGGAATTCACTGTTTGAGGTCATATTTCGTGAATATTTCAAACTAGTACTACTGATATATATTATATAGCCAATTCTATTTCAGTTCGAATTTTTTTACTTTAGATTATAGGCAAATGAGGAGTAAATCTATATTATAGTTGTAACGTAACGCCTTGTTACCTTAGGTACTGTAAGTGGTATCGCAATTACATACAATTTAAATTACAGTTGAATCACAAATAGTTATTATAATGGAACTTATATAATAACAGATCTTATACCTTCCTATAAGAACAAAGTTATAATTGCTTATGTACCTTTGATAGAGATATAGGTGAGCCGCTGCAAAATAAAAAACAAAAATGCACAGTGCAATCGAAAATAATATTTAATATACGTGTTGCAGAAGTTTTACTATTATTTATTTTTTGTATTTAATCTCTTAATAAATGAACAACCGTGACGAACTTAAAGTTATTTAAAATAGAGGATTTTTGCTTTACCAATATTTCTTTCTTAAAAAAAGAACTTTAATAAGTCAGTAAATCTTAAATGTCGCGTGATCATTGCTAATCGAGTGTATACTCGTATAACTCACATGCAACTTGCTACAATCACATCTAGTTCTTACATAAGACAATTATAATATTCACACGTCAAATAACGTGACCGGCTGCGGGTTTGCCGGTTATTTGTTAAGCTAATCACTATTTTTAGCACGCACGCCATTTTTCTTTATAAATATTTAAAATAATTTCTAACAATGCATCACAGTTTGATTTTAATAGCGAAGCACATGCGACACAGAACGGTTTCCTCTGTGACAACCACCAATCATAGTGTAAAAATGCAAACAGCAATTCCTTTTTTACTTTTACCTTAAAATATTTATGTAAATTGTACCGGTCTCCGTTAAAGCTTATTTTTCAATGACTAAAATTGTAGAGTTTCGTTTTAGTAGCAACCGAAACAAGCTAGTAAAACTAAAGCCAAAAGGCATATGGGGTAAATTGCCGTAAAAATAACTAGAACAGTATTCAGTGGGTTAACATTACATTGAAATTTCGAAAGTAATATTTGAAATTGCAGCAATAATAATAAAAACAATGTGCAGAATAAAATAAAAATTTCCAAATGCAAACAGATTTTCTCTATATGATGCATGAAAAGAATATAATAAATGTAACAAGCGTATGTACGCAATCAAACTTACTTGTTACTATAGTAGTTATTAACAACCACTTTCGTATCGTTGAGACTTATTCTTTGTTTGAACTACATACATGCATTTTTTCTTAATTTAGGTAGATTTTTTTTAGCGTAACAATGTATTCAGCGCTCGGGAACCTAGTGCTTTTTTTATGAGTTGTTAGGCTTGATTAGTTAAATTTTTGTGTTATGATTGTTGTTATTGGTTTCTTTTTTCCAAGGGGAATCTAATGTTAAGACACTCTGACTCCCATTTCTCGTCGAATTCTAGAGATTTGCCTCGACACAAGACGGAAGAAAATGGAAATATTTTATTTCCTCGAATTGGTAATCGAACCTTGAACCCCAACCTATTTGAATTTGTGCTTAATCGTCGAGATCTTTTTCTGTAAAATATTATTCCCTTTTTACTTTATGTTTTATTATATTAGTCAGTGCTAAACTGAACCACAATAGTCTACAGCAAAACAATCAACCGTTATCCTCATTCTAATTCTATCAAGTTTTTCTTCTTTTCTTAAAGAGCCAATTTAAGTCGCTTAATTGTATTTACGATCAGTCAATAAATACTTTCACCATGACTAACGTTTATTAGCTTTTTTCCTATATCCTATGACTCCACACATTTTTTGTTCATCCTATTTTGATGTAATTTAGAGGGTCCAGACGGCAACTGGCTATACGATGATAGATAAAACTAATTGAACTAAATAAAATGAAAAAAAAAATACGCTCATTCATCCCTAAGATATTAAAATAATGATTTTAGTAAATCATAAAAATATTGACTTATATAGGTGTTGAAACTTGTTAAGACACGAGTTTCTTCTTTTTTAATATTTGTAAAAATATTCATATTTTTTATTTTCTTGTATTAGTATTTCGTCATTAGTCATTCAGTCATCATAAGGCCAGGGGCACAAAGTGTAATTGTAATATCGGCTGGATTTGAGTTCTATCCCCACTCTTGGAAATGAAATATTTATTTACATTTATATTTTCATTTCTTCGCTCTAGCGTCGAGGCAAAAGCGCGGAATTGAGTTTCGCCACTCAACACGCAATGCCTCCAAAACTCGGAGGAAATCGGAGAACGGAGTGTCTTAACACTAGATTCCCTCTACCTACCATGCTGTGTGCTAGATACAGCGTTAAGCTGAAAAAGAAGAAGAATATTATAAAACTAACAATTTATTCACATTACTCACTAGTGACCTGACCGCGGCTTCGCCTCCTATACAATTATTTATTTACGAAACTGAATTGCTTACGTGTTACGGGGTTCTTATAAAAGTAGAAGATGTAATTTCTTATATTCTTTATGTTAAAAATCACATAAACATCATAGATAACCACGTTTTAATTGGTAATCCATATCGTAATTTATGATTGTTTAGAAATATAATTACATTGATATGAATAATGATGTTTGTGATGTATTATTAATACATACGTTTTCTTGGTCTAAGAATTCTTGAAGGACTAAGTAACAGGACTGATATATTAAATGGCAATACTGCAAAAAAAAATATAAATAATAACGCCTATACGTATTTGAATACCTACCGATACATATTTAGTTGCATGTTGTTTCAACGACTACCATAGAATTAGTTGAGATAAAGCTCATATACTATGCAGTACTAGTTAGTAAATGAAATATTTCTTCATAATTCAAGCACGTTATTTGGTTTATTTAATAAAAACAAAACCTATTTTGTAAAGGCCTTTTAGTTGTCATTGTAAAAGCTTCAACGGCTTAAGCTTAAATTCATACGGAAAATGTTGAAACAGTTCAAAAGCAAGGATAAGAACCACAATCCATAACAAAATAACAATATTTGTACATCCTATCAAATAAGATTACTGACCTTTGTCCCTCTTTGGACGAAAATGTGAAAGATAAACTCAGGTAGCGAAATAATAAAACATAAATATACTCAAACTGTATTACCTTTTTATATTAGACTTTATATCAGTGGTTCCGAAACTGTCGTCATTTATTTATACTAATAAATATATTTTATTATTGTGAACCTTTAATGATAAGAATAATATAAAGAATACAAGTCAGGGACATCTTCGGTAAATTCTTATTTGAGAGAACGTAAAATGGAATGGAAAGATATATGCCTAAAATAAAAGATGCCCAGACAGTAACAAAAGAACGAGTTTCAAATTTTTATACGTTTTATAAAATAGTTTTCTATACTATGAATCCACTCGTTCTTCCAGTGTGGGTGTTAATAACCGATGTTATTACATTATAACAGTTATCATACCAAAGTGTTATAAAACAATTAAATTATTCCAAATTATTTAACAATCTCAGATACTCGCCCAAAATCCCCTTTCAAAAAGACCACAGATCGTTCGTTAGTAGTTTTACACGAGCAATCCTACACGTCACGCAAATGGTACAGGCACGTGCCGAAACGACTGTGATATCTACGAAATATTTCGGAGCGATTTACAAATGTACAAATGGAGCTTATATTTGGGAAGTATTTAGGGATCAACGGGGGCTTTAATGCGGTAAAATTTTGCCTAAACGTATTTGGCACATCAGAATTGTTTTATGAAATAGTTTGAACAAAATTTGATTTTGAGTAGATTTTAAATGATTCTTAAACATACACCATTTTCGTCATAATAAAATACATTATGAATATTTATTTATAATATCAGTAAGAAAAAAGAAATAATTATTTCCTAAGTGTGAAATAATGCTTTAAAAATCATAAAAATATTACAAATGAAATATGTATATGATAAAATATATTATAGAATTTTAATGTTAGGATAGGAAAAATATATTAAATTTTATTTTATATATCTCTATTTCTTAAACAGATTTTCAAGAAGCTAAAATTTTTACTATTGCACATCAGCAACGTCCTAGCTGAATTACTTTAATAGATCTAACTGAAATATAATTGAATGGTAATGTAATCAAAAAAATAAACAGTTTTCCTCATCGTTGTTGTTTATCTTTGTTTTATGATTAGTTTTTATACGATGGTACAGATTATTAATAAAGCGTTATTTACTTATAAAATTAAAGGAAATAAATTATTTGATATCATTCTAGCGCAATCGAGTTATTTGTAACTACGCAATGATTGTGGATACCACAACATTCGGTGAGACGTTTATCTATATTAATCTTTTCTAATATAATAAAGCTAAAAAGTTTCTTTTGTCGAACGCTCCAACAAGAACTATTAGTTTGAATTAAAACAAACTTTTTTTGTATGATAGTTTCATTATTATGGAAAATTATAGGTTATAAGTATTACATATAGTTAATCGTTTCTATCTAAATCACTGTACTTGCGATTAGCGTAACCTAGGACTTCTAGAAGTTGTCACATCCTATTCTTTTTGTTACTTCCATATTTTATACGGGGGCAAAGAGGAAAGTCAAAGTTAGTCATACTAATATAATAAATTTAGTGTAAGTTTGTTTGTTACGCGTTGATGCCAATATCTACTACATAATAGATTATTAAAGTATTAGTAGGAAAGAGGATACATTTTAGTAAAAAAACGAAATATAGAAAAAAATCCTTTCGCTATATGAAAGTAAGCTTAAGCAAGCGAAGCCGCGTTTGAGTCTCTAGTACATATTAAAAACACGATTGCTTTCATGATTTTGCAGGCAAGCTGATTGCTACTATATTATAAAAGAAAGTGTCATCAAATATCAGTGAATTCAAGAGACATCGTTAAGACATTTAAGTCGCTAGATATCAAAAAAATCTTAATTTATTTTAAATATTTGTCATGCAGAAGCGAGCTATTCGTGCAATCTATTACATAGACCCTAAAAACTCCTTAAGGCCAAAGTTTAAAGAAATTAATATATTGACACTTGCATCTCAACATATTTATGAAAATGCTATATATATTAAGAAAAACATTAATGATTCTACCAAAATTGGTGATGAACATAATATTAATAAAAGAAATTAAAGGCTTAAACCTATATCACCTGTAACTCAATTGCTACGAATCCGTAATTATTTTGTGGGACAATGTGTACACTTTTACAATAGGATTCCAGGAAAATGTCAGAGATATTTCTATATCAAGATTATATTTGTATAAAATCGATTTTTAAAAAAAAGTTTCGCTTAGTTTCTTGCGCCGGTTCTTATGGCTGAGGCATTAACATTAGTGAACTGGTTGTAAATTGTTTGACGTTCTAAAAATGAAGTATATAACATCTTATATTGCATAAAAATATATGACTTTGACTGTGACTATACACATATCAGAAATTCGGCGTTAGCTTACATATTTCGACGTGTTAATTTTCCAATTCGAAATGGCGAAAAGTTGAGAATCTGCTATGGACATATAGAAAATATTATTCATATACAGAACCATAAAGTAATATAATGAGCGTATCTGGCGACTTGTATTTCCCCTTAGTAAATAAATCAGTTTGTTATTGATTGGCAGTTAGCAACGCCCCAGATTGTTACTCGGCTCAATTGAGGTTCTCGATTTTTTGGGGCGTTTAGTTTATTATGTTAATGTATGTGGGATTTTCGAAAAAAAAAATTTTTTGGAGATTATTCTTTCTTTTTTTTTAAGGTGCTATTTTGTTTGTTTTTTTCTTGTAAGTATATTTATTATATAACCGTGCAGCAACGTTTAAAGGTATGCATAAAATTTTATCTCTTATTAAAATTTGAATATCTACTGTCTTAATTCTTCAGCTCCATGTTTTTCCCGTATTTGTGGGACAGGAAGAAGAAATCAGTTGTCAAAATTTTCTTCAGTCGTTATCTCTCTTTCAAATTCAAGATAATACATGTTTAGTGACGGAACTCAACATCGTGCTTTGCCTTACGAGATTGTATCATATATTTAATTAATACATTGTCTCAGTCAACCTAGATTAATTATTGTTAAATAAATCACGATATTATTCAGTTTTTGATATGAATTGTGAAATGTTACACTATTTCCTTATACGTAATTCTTATTCAAGGTCTATTTTATGAATAAAGAAGCTAATTTGCTACTATGTATTTCAAAATTGCATAACAGTCATTATCAATTAGATGACGATTAAATAATTAAAATATCATTAAACACTAGTATACCTGTTTCATTATACTGCCGCATAATTTTATAATTATACCCATTACAATTATTTTTTACCAGACAGTCAGTATAAATAATGTAAAGGGAAAACTTGTCTTTTCCAATAAAGGACAAAAATATATTTATTGTATCATCGATCAGATTCCAAATTTAGCTTATTAGAATCTCAGAAGCATTAGTAGCCCAAAGCAGTCAATTTAGATATAACACATTATTTAATAAATAGCTATTATAAATAGCTGTATGAATGTTTTCCAATGATTAAAGATATTTGGTTATTTTTTAAAGATATCAAATGAAAAATCCGAAATTAAGATAGAATTCTTTCTCTAATAACAGAACGTGGACCATATGTTAGAAATATGCTGTGTTGACACATTTATGCGTTTGTCGTCGTGTGAAGATTCAAAATAATTGTTCTTTTACGGTCGTGATACCAACGCGGGCGTTTAGTTCACGATGACAGTTTCATGTTCAGTAATGTAATTTACAGCTCAGCCGTTTTATGGAAATCAAATTTAGTATATGGTACTTACAGGATTTTTTTTTTTATTTTTGTTCTATTCTTGTTATGAATTCATTGTAGGGTGATGATTGAAATCTTTCCAATAAACGTTTGTTTTCATATAAAGAAATGGAAAGACTAATGAAATCAAGTCAAATAAGTATCAAGAAATAGAAAATATTAGATCTACATATTTATACATACAAATCTCAAATCTCATCAATCTCAAATCTCATCATTAAATATAATTTTTTTTTTTCGAAAGTGGTCCTTATAATTTCGAAAGCACTTTTCTGAACTTTAAAACAAATTTTTGAGTGATGTAATAACATTTTTATGGGTTCTTTACTACTCAAGCTATCGTTAAGATCTATTGTTGTGTCTCTGTGTATATCTTTTGGTATCGCATACATGTCAAGATTTAGATATTTTATTAATGCTATTTACAAGATTTTAAAACAAATGATGCCTGTGAAATGATACATGATAGGTATTAAAAGAGATGTAAAATGTAAGCTGAATGATAATATCAATGCGACGTAAAGTTTGTCTTCGATTCAATACAAAGTGAATAGCGTGCTGAAGCTCATTTCATGATGTATCTACAGCTTTGTGTTCCGATTGTAAAGCACAACTTTGACTAGTTTGAGTGAAAGCTTGCAATATTATTTATGGATATCCAAAACTTGAAATATATCGATTAGTATTTAAGAAATAATAATGCCTTTAAAAAGAATTGACGATATAAAATTGTTGTTTTAATTTTTATATGTACGTAATGGTTGTTTTTAAAAATTTAATTTGTCAATGTGTATTAATTAAATTTATCAATATTTTCAAGGAAAAAGAATAATTAAAAAAAAAACAAAAACATGAACTAAAAAGTAAAAAATATTTTTTTTATATATTTTATTGACACTATGCGTCCCACGCTTTTTTTCTTTCAATTAAAAAGCCCAAAGTTTTCTTAGATAGGTCACGTTATAAAGAATGCAATATGGCGGCTGTGTGACGCCATAGTACTTAGTAAGAAATAATATTTTTTGCGAATACTACAATCTCTCTCTCTCTCTCTCTCTCTCTTGCTCTCTCTCTCTCTCTTGCTCTCTTTCTCTCTTACATGTGCATGATTAATCCCAGCTGATAATAGGATCTGCTTTCGTCGTGTTTTCTCCCCACTTCGCTCCATCGGGCATATCGTGAGCGAAAACGTTGTAGGCTTTCCATGTCACTTTTAATGATATCTGCCCATCTCATTTTCGGTCTTCATCTTCTTCTAGACCCATAGATATTCAGGTGCATCGCGACATTTCTGATATATTCAGGTGGTCTTCTCTTTACGTGTCCGTACCATCTGAGCCGGTTCAGGTGAGCACGGTGAGCCGGTTGAGGTGGCACCTCGTCACTCTACTGCTACCTGTACATTATTGACAAAGCTATGCATCATAACCTATGTTTTATTTCCATACGTTAGGACCGGTCTTATAATGCTTATATATACCCTTAAGCAAGCAGCAACCAAGCAGCTGCGATTCGATGTTGAATATTTACTTTCAATAAGATAAGAAGGTGTTACATTTGGCTATGTTCGTTACGCAGGCATATATTGGGTTTTCGCAACATTCCACGTCAAGTTGCCTCTAATTAATAATAATTAATAATTAACTGGTGTTTTCGTTCACGTAGAGGGGATTCCAACTCTTTTCGGGATGTTGTACAAATAGCTACTAGTACATCGTTAGCGTAAATGAAAGTCCATGGTGCTTTATTTCAGGCATGTTCAGTGAGCTTAAAACCGAACCTTTATGTACCCCTTCCGTGACTACTATTGCTTTTGTTTGACCACTATAGTTCGAATCATTGATTTAACTTTTCTATATATGTCAGCTATAATGTCAACGTGCTTTTCTGAATTATTTTTCTTACGAAGAATACACCAGATTGTTGTACGTTGGACAAATGCTTTTTGCATGTTCAGGAATGCAATTAAGAGAGCTTTCTTTTCTTAACCGTTTATCGATTACTCATTCATACATCTTCATCGCAAGGCTCATTAACTAAATTCCAAAGTAATTGTTGCATTCATATCGACTGTCCTACCTTTATCTTTGTGCTCAAACTCCATGCGTCTGGCATACAAGAAATTTGCCAGGCTTTCTGGAAAAGCTTAGTAAGAAGAAGATATATTCCTTGTTCTCCTAGGCACTTCCAGGCTTCGATAGGAATTCAATTGGCGCCCAAAGGCTCCTTATTTGACATTTTTATTAGAGCGGATTTAACTTCCTGATGTGATATCGGTGGCATGAGCCCAAGATTTCTGTTTACCAACGGAAAATCAACTGTTCTTGTTGTTGCATTGAGTAGTTGTATATAATACTTGTACCACACTTCTAATATGTCTTTATCTGAGCATAAAAGCACCCCGTCTGCGCCTTTACCAACCCTGATCTTTACTGGATCTTATGCCATCATGTTCCATGTTTTTGCAAGTTTATATGTCTCTTATTGTCCTTCTCCACTGTCGAAAGCAGCATACATATATTCCGTAACGTCTCTCTCTCTCTCTCTCTCGACTTTAAAAAATAAATTTAAATAAATATTTTAACTCCTGGGGATCGAACCCACAACTAGTCGGTTTTACAGTCTCACGTTGAGCCCTTGCGCCATATCTGGCCTCAATATGAGTATCATATAAGGGTTTTAAAAAGACATATCATGAATATCGTTATCATAAGATTAATTAAAAAAATAATGATCAAAACAAAAACTTCATAAAACTAAAAAGAAAAAAAAACAATCCAAATAGTTAGTTCATTAGAATTAACACTCGGTACCTAACATTCTTCAATCAATTAAATCTTAACAAGGAGCTCCGTAAAAATTAAATGCATCCCGACTTATTAACTATATCAAGTGTTTTTTTTAAATTTTAGTTTTATGCAGTGTTTTGTTTTTTCTTTTGATATATACAAATTTTAATTAATTTTTCACAAAAGTGTGTTTTGGTTTTTTTAACCTATTTATTTAATATTGTCATCGGTCCCTGATAAGTATGAAAATCGGTTCAAAGTCGGTCAAAATAGGTAAAAGGCGTTCAAATTTTTCGTTGCAAACATACAATACGACCGAAAAATAAATTATGTAATAATCACTTATAAATCAACAAAATATATTCTTTAGGTAGGAATAATGTATAACAAAACTTTTTTTTAAATTTTATTTATAACAAAACTTAACAAATATATTAAATAAATTTTCACAGCAACAAGTACCAAGATTTAGGTCCAAATGCTTATTGCTCCAACAGTTCCTCTAATGGAACGCTCTTAAGGTATTTGTTAATGTTACTTATGATTTTCTTTAAAGCACCGTACCAGGTTGGGTCTTGTACCAACTCGGCTACTTCTTTCCAACTTTGGTGATTGGCGAAATTATGGACAGCATCCGCTGTAAAAACATATTGATCAATTAACGGTTATTTAATTAGCATTAAAGGTTTTTACGTCATTGAAGGTTTACAATTTTGGAAATATATTGTGGCGTATCATAGTGTATGGCCAAAAATTTTGAAACATCTTGTCAATAACCATTTAAGTTACTTTTGATGAAAAAAAAAGGGATGTTTTTGTCGATTTTATACAATATGTATATTATACTCATTAGCTCTGAATCAAAAACTTAAAATAAGATTTAATAATAAAAATAATAAATACTTATATGATAAATTTTAGCACGCCTAACTGGTTTAATAACCAAAAATGAAGAATGAATGATGAAGAAAGCGGTTAAAAATATTAAATAGTCAAAGGTTATTATTCCATTAAGTAACATATTATGCGAATATCATTACGCTAAATATATGTTGAAATCTATAGAATAACATTTTATAAAGAATGTAATGCGTTTCTAATTTCATAGGAGAAAAAAATGAAACTACAAGCAAATCCGAGTTATGTTCCACTAACTGTGAAATCTGAAAGCAGAAGCAGAATTTGCTGATATTTCATCAATTAAAACTATAATATGTTACTAGGTGTGTTATTTAATAATTTGAAATTTTTATTAACAAAATTAACTGTGACAAAACGCACAGTTTCAATTAAATATCATCTTGTTTTTTATACGGTTAGGGTCACCGAAGTTTGACAAATGATTTTGGCTCGTATTAAATAACTATTGCCTTTAGTCCTTATTTCACATTCCTTATGTCTTCTGCTAAGCCGAATTTATTTTCTTTTATATAATATAAATTATAAATTATACATATAAAATATAAATTTATTTTGTCAAAATCAATCCTCAAATATGTTTTTATAATAACATCCATTTTCCTTATATTATTTTACTCAAATGCCTCCTATTTATTATCTTTCGATATGTTTTCTATTTACTTTATTTTATAGAAAATAATAAGCAATTGTCATTTTTTGCGTTTGTGAGATGGCGCTGCTTTCGTGCACGTTTTGTTAATAATATAGTCAAATATACTTACACAAGTCCTTTCGACCGTTGAAAAGATTTTTAAAATCGTATGTATTTGGAGAAAGGGCCTGGCAAGTGAGTTTAAAGTTTTTAATTACTAAATGGGTTTTGCCATCGCTTCCTTCTATTTTTTTCAGTTCACAATCAACGTTTACGACGTAATTACCTGTAAAAAATAAACGAACAATTCAAAAGTAAAAATAAATATTCAATTAATATTTTTAAAATATGTACTTTAAAATATATAATTTAAATTTACATTTATTACTACAAAATGTACCTGTTATTAAAGTATAAGCGCCTTTCCCTTGTACAGGCAGAATAATTAGGCGTCCATCGATCTCATAATCTCCATGCATTTTTAAAGGAGGACAATGGAGATCATATCGTAGAGCTGTAAGTTGTTCGTTGACTCTAAAAATTAAGATTGTACATTTATAACTACTATCTCAGTCGCAAATTATTTTGTCGGCTTTGAGCGTAAACGTACTAAATCCCTTTTTTGTCATTACATCCTCGTATATATTTAAATTAATCGAAAGTGTAAAACACATTAAAAATCGATCTTTATTTTATTTCATATAGTATAGAATACAAATCATTTTTAGAAATTGTAAATACAATCTGATAATATGCTGACATATGTATATTGATAGTTTTTTAAAAGTTGTTTGTCGTACTGCGCCATGATGATCTCGACGATTAATCAAGAATTTACATGTTTGAGGTCGTCGTGGTGCAGGGGCAAAAGCGTGTGATTTTAAATATTAATATTTTATGTCTGTTTGAAGCCACAAGAATTGAAAAAAAATGGGGAACGTCTTAATGAAGAGCGGAGTGTTTCAACACGAGTTCCCTTTGTCTACCCTGCTATGTGCAGGAAACAGTGTGAAGCTAAAAAAAAAAAATGCAATGATGCGAGATCGAGCCAACAACCTGTGATATTTTATGCACAGTACCACCACTTAATAAATAAATAAAATAAATAAAAATAATTTATTTCAGATTAATATCCATATCTGTATAGTGGTTTTAATATTATTTTAAACATTATCTAAAAAATATTTTTTGTTTTAGTATGAATTAACACTTTCAAAATAAAAAACGTTTAATAAATAGCTTTTAATCAATTATTAAATGATCATTCTTGAGGACAATATTCGGGTAGCAGAAATTTGTGAAAATTTCCCTGGAGAGGTGCTTGCTGTAAATAAATAAATAAATAATTTGATACCACTTGTGGTCAGCTATCCAGTAGGCTAGTCCCGCTACGTTAAAATTTTATACCTATGTATGTACATTTTCTAACAAAAAATATTTACTTAAATTTTTACAGATTTATAATAAACATAGAGAAAATACTTACTTTACGTTCTTAACATGACAATTTTTATATCCAATTATTGTGGCGTTATAGAATACATATTTTAATATAGATAGATTTCCTTCAACTTTTTCTAAGTAAAGGGGATCTGATGATTCCACTCCCAACTCCGGTATACCAGCTAATAAAATAGGAATCGCGGTGTTCATAGATTTTTCTATGCATGCATTATCACTAACTTTGCATTTAGAAACTAGGTTATCTGGAAACAATAAAAATCTATTTGAGGATGCTTTACTACGACCATCTCTTTATAATAATGTGTAAAAAGCCTGTTTAACTCTTTCACAACTACGGGTACACATTTGTCCCAGATGATAAAATTGATGGTAGTCGAAAAAATAAAACCGATATGCGTTTTTTTTTGTCAATTACTTTCTAGAAGTACCTTT
>DWAO01002412.1:0-16068 GCA_018230605.1 Heliconius congener | reverse complement strand
AATACTTTATCTCCTCGAGTGGGGATCGAACCCACAACCAGTCGATTTTACAGTCTGTCTAATTAATTATATAAATATAATAAATGTGTATCTTAGTTTGTTTCTTACGTTTTCACGATATAACTGCTCAACCAATTATAATGAAACTTTGCACACATTATTCTTAGATATATTAGAAACGACATGGACATGGACAGGACAAAAAACAAGGATACTTTTTATTAAACAGCATTTTTTTTCCAAAACTATTTTCTTTTGGCTTATAAAGAAATTTAAACAAGCGAAGCCGTGATTCAGTGTCTTGTAATATATACATTGATTACAATAATACATAGATACTTTGAATATAACAGAAGCCAGTCGTAACGACTAAGTCGCAAGAGCGTAGGTGTGCGACTATAAACTCGACTGTAAGTTCGATTTCAGACAGAGAACAAAAACCGAAACAAACAGAATTCGTTAGAAAGTGGGGAACGGGATACTTAACACTAGATTTCAAGGTTTTGGCAACCTTACCATAACAGAACATGATTTAAACTATGCTTTAAGTTGCTGATGCTTGCAGTGGAGACACTAGTTAGTGTAAAAAACATTTTTTTTTGTGTAAAAATATTGAATCACGTTTTAAAAATATACTTTAACACACTGTTTATCTATCTTTGTCATCATCATTTTTCTTTTCTTATATTCTTAACATAGCTATTATAGAGCAGTGTAACAGCTTAAGTATAACTTCTTGGTTGTGGGTTCGATAATGTACAATATCTTATATTCAGGTGAAAACTGCTATACGGCAAAAAAAAATTGTAGCTAACACAAATGCTTATCATTTTTGTGTTGACATTGATTGAACGCGATAATTGTGGTTTTAATTCGCACTCGAGGGAGATTTTACAATAAATGTGTTTCCCCATTCCTGTTCTCTAGTAGAAAATACAGTCTCTAGTTTTGCACACTCTCCTTATAAACATAATAACTACTAAAGGAGTTATTATTTTTATAAGGAGAGGAGGAAAAAAGTTACGCATTTCTAAGTTTTCTATTACTACTAAGCAATATAATATGGGCAAGATGTGTCTCGAGATAATTATTATATTAGAATTATTATGTACCTATTTATTATTAAAGCCAGTCGTGGCGCTGGGCCACAAGCGTGTGATTATAAACGCGACAAGTTATGGGTTCGATTCCCACGCGAAAAAATATAATTATTTACTAATCCTCTCCTTTCAGTGGAGTGTGGAGAACGAAAAGTCTTAACACTGGGTTCTCTCTACCTACCCCGCTATCTGCGGGATACAGCGAGAAGGTTCTGAATCAAAGTTTTTATTTAATAAAAAATTTAAAACAGGAACATTTGACAATCAAAAGCATTTCAACATGAAATGTCAGAAAGATATATTTTTGCTGCAGCAATCCAAAAAATGAGTCGACTTAAAGCGGACAAATTTCACGTGAACATTATGTTCATATTGTATTGTGGACATCGCTAATTTTAATTTGAATGTCGGCTTTCGCTGGTGTCGTATGTGTACCTTTTTACTATAAGTTATTAAATATATTTTGTTACAAGTTATGGAATTTACAATAGTTATTGTGGGATTTCATTACCTAGTTCTGTTAACAAGACAAAGTGCAGCGTTGAGTTCCACTGCTCAACAAGCAATGTCGCAAGGGCACAGAGTGTGACTGTAAAATCGACTGGTTGTGGGTTCAATCTCCACTCGAGGAGATAAAATTTACTTACATTTATACTTTCATTTCATCGCTCTGGTGTGAAGATAAAGCGCGGCGTTGAGTTCCGCCACTCAACACGCAGCAATGACCCCAGAACTCAGCAGAAAGTTGTGTACGGTGTATATTAACACTAGATTCCCTCCGCCTAGTTTCTGTGTGCAGGATACAGCGTGAAACTGATTTTTTTTATATTATGAAATAGAAATAACAAAATGTACGATATAATAGTATTTTACATTAATTAAAATGTACCGTAACAATTTGAATAAATTACAATTGTAGGTAAAACATTAATTTTATATTCTGAAACGCAGGAATAATTAAATTTTACCACATTTTAATATATTATGTGTCATATAACATGGATTGACAGACTACATTAGCTCTAGCTTGTTAATAGTTAATTATCCATTGCTTTACGTATGTAAAATGGAATATATATATATATACATATGGAAATATGTATGTATGTACATTGTATATAATATGTGCATAGAATGTTACAAACGTACTAGAATATTAACAGAATTAAATATTGAATGATCAATATTAAATCACAAGATGCATTCAAATCAGCTTAGAAGTCTCTACATAAAAAAAAAACAGCCGAATTGTGAGCCTCCCTCTTTTTAGAAGTCGGTTATAAGTTACGAGAAACGGTTTAAACACTAAAATATTTATTTTTAACATTTTTTTAAATTTTATTCACAAACGAAGGTAAATATTTCTGTAAATTGATACAACTAAATTATAAATCTAAATTGATGTAACTTGGGCTTAAGCTGTCATGTAATAGTACTCCGCATTTATTAAAAACCTTGCAAAATGCTACGAAGCAATTATATGCTATATTATTAAAATTCAAATCAAAAGTCAGTTTCACGCTGTATCCCGCACAAAGCAGGGTAGGCTAGAGGGAACATAGTGATAAGACACTATGTTCACCACTTTCCGCCGCATTGCGTGTTGAGTGGCGAAACTCAACGCCGGGTGTTTGCCTTGAAGAAGAAGAAATGAAAATATAAAGAATTAATAATTCATTTTCGCGAATGGCGATCGAACCCACAGCCGTCGCATTTCACACCTCTTGTGCCTCTGAGCCCCGACGGCCTCGATCGGCTATATTTTTAATTCTTGTAAAATCATATATTTTGACACCAGAAGCTAACTAACCGAGTAAAATCATAAAAGTACAACATTAAGTAAAATTAAGTAAAGACGTTACACAGCATCTACGTCCCAAGCACGCGGTCTTACAGCGAAGCGACTGTGTTTTGTCAAACAGTCGTATAACGGAGTGTACGACACCGGCTATAATAAGCTTTGACGTTTCATATAGCAGAAATGCTTCGTTAAATTACATTATTTTGTTAGTTTTATCTGGATTTTTTTTATCACTGGGAAATGCATTCTTCCAGACAGCCCACATGGACCCAAGTGCCTCGCTGATGAAGGATCCGTAAGGCATCTATAAAAATGTTTGCTATATTAGGTATTTTGACGAAAACTAGCACTAATTAATTTAGCAAAAAAAAAAACGTAATATAAGAACAACATGAGAAGAAATTAAGTATAGATATCAGACAGCATCTACGTCCCAAGCACGCGGTCTTACAGCGAAGCGACTGTGTTTTGTCAAACAGTCGTATAACGGAGTGTACGACACCGGCTATAATAAGCTTTGACGTTTCATATAGCAGAAATGCTTCGTTAAATTACATTATTTTGTTAGTTTTATCTGGATTTTTTTTATCACTGGGAAATGCATTCTTCCAGACAGCCCACATGGACCCAAGTGCCTCGCTGATGAAGGATCCGTAAGGCATCTATAAAAATGTTTGCTATATTAGGTATTTTGACGAAAACTAGCACTAATTAATTTAGCAAAAAAAAAAACGTAATATAAGAACAACATGAGAAGAAATTAAGTATAGATATCAGACAGCATCTACGTCCTAAGCACGAGGTCTTACAGCGAAGCGACTGTGTTTTGTCAAACAGTCGTATAACTGAGTGTACGACACCGGGTATAATAAGCTGAGACATGTGTCATATAGCAGAAATGCTTCGTTAAATTACATTGTTTTGTTAGTTTGTTTGGTTTCTTGCAATGAACAGTTGTTCAAGTACAGTTGATCGTTTAAGATATTTATATAAAAGTATTTAAAAATGGTGTACTATTATAAATAATAATTATATTGAACGTAAGAGGCCAGTCGTTGCACAAAGTATAAGACGGAAGTGTCTTAATAGAAACGGAGTGTCTTAACATTAGGTTTTCTAGTTCCCTCTGCCTCCCCATTTATGTGCAGAATACAGCGTGAAGTTGAAAATATTTAACACGAAAAACATTTGACATCCTAAGAATTAGAATTTACATGTCATATTTTGATTTCGATTTTTTATTTTAGAATTTCTTAAATTTAATATAGAGACATTAAGGTATTCGTTTTCAGTTCAAATTTCGAGACACTGTGCCGTGTGGTGGAACTCAACGCTGCGATTTGCGTTGCCTGAGGGAAACGAAATTACTTCTAATCAATTTGATCTCGCAACCATCGCTCGATCGCATCAATTTTCTTATTAAAAAATTGTAAAAATACTATTATTTATAAAAATATAGTTATTTTTTTGTAAGACAAATAGTATCGTTTATAAAAAATACTATATTTTTCAATATAACATATAATAAACTAATAAAATAAATAGCGTGTTCTATCGTCACGTAACAATTCTTCGTAGTGATTTCTCAGAAGTAGACTAGTTACAGGGGAAGCTGACAACAAATATGCTAGAAAATAATAAATAACTAGACTGGCTTCAAACTGGCTTCAAAGAACTGATATCATCGATATCAGCTTCAATATATAACGATAGATATTTTTATTTTCAGGAATTTTACTTTTAAGGTATTTTACTTTTAAGCAATGTATAAACATTTTCAGATATCATTAAATTTGAATAAATATTTTTCCTGAATGTTCTAAAATTCGCTCTCCAATAAATTGTTTCGTTTGGTAATTATATGAAAGAAGATACATATAACACGCTGCGTTTTTGATTTTAATATAATTAATCAACAGATATTTTCTAAAGACAAACCTATACAAGCATAATATTAAGTAATACAAAATTTCACATATTAAAATTAAAAACTGTACACGAGTAAGGCACGTACGTATGAATATTCATAGGGTGTCGGAGATGCTATCGCTTAATAAACACCCTGTATACTCACATTGTGCTCATTTGGCTAGGACGGAGGTGCAAACTTAGAATTTTGCTACACCATGTATATTTTTGTATTTGAAGATTTAACCTGAACCTGAATACTTTGCTTACAATAAGTGGCTACAAACGGCACTTTTTAGACGTTTTTTTTTGAGAAATGCGTTTACAAAGCATAATACTATCAAATATATATCATATTTTGTTTTTGTAGTTATTTTAATTGAAATTCAGGAACAAAAAGATATAATCGGTAGATTGTTAATAATATTTAATATTTTTTATTCATTAAAGTGATTTAAAGTAACCATACGAAATTTTCCCCTGTGACCTTTCCGCGCAACATACACATTTTATTTTTAGACAAAATCTTTTACGATGTTTATCTAGAAGGATTTTTCAAGTTATTCTGCATATGGTCGAGAGTCTCTTGGCAGTGGCACGAAAATCATTAATACAGTTCACTTTTTAACATGGCCTCAATGCCAAGCAGAACTGGCATCTGCGGCGATTCTAGACGACATCTTTATAGATGTCGACGTAGCAGTATAAAATTAAATACAAATATATTTATTACTTAATATTTCTTTCAATTCACTATTTAATTTTTGCATAAAAAAGTAGAATATTTTTTTGTATAATTTTCTTGTTAATCCTACGATCTGCAGATATGCGAACGTGCAATTATTTTTGTTCAGTTAATTTTCTTTTAGTAATTTGCCTAAAATATCCTTTTATATATTAGCATTATATTATTAAGAAAGTATTTTTGCAAATTTTGAGTGTATTTTAACAATAGTACTAGTCACGTTTTTGACGTGTCAATATCCAATGCTATTTCGCTTATAAACTATAAATATTTGAAAAAATATTGCAAGAGATTTTATTGATTTTTACCATTTAGGCTATCGGTGCCCAGCGGCAGCGTCACTGCGCCTGACTGGAAGGGCGACGGTTGGGGGTTTGAACCCCTCCCACTCGGGAGAATTAATTACTATATTTTTTTCGCCGCTCTAATAACAAGACAAAGCGCGGCTGTAAGTTCCACCACTAAACACACAATCTATGGAGATTTGGGCGATGTATATGAAATATCTTATCTTATCTGTGCTATCCCGCTATAAGCGGTAACAGCATGAACCTGAAATATAAGATAACTCAAAGAACACCAAAAAAAATACGCTTACATACAGCCATATTAATAATATTTACAAACAACAAAATGCACAGCACATTACGCTTTTAGTTAATAACGAGCGAACGGGCGGACAATATCAGTGGCCGACAGATTCATTTCGCGAGTGAATTGTTTTGTTTGAGCGCCGTCGACTCCGATCGGTCACGCGGGGCTTAGTCGACCGGTGACGTTTAACCAAATTATACGCGGGTTAATCTGGGGTTTTATTGTGACGGGGTTTAAAGGGATGTCTAATATGTGTTAGGGGGTTTTGGGGAGGTAAGATTTGGAAAATATTTTTAAAAAAATTGCAATATTTTCATATGGAAAATATTTGGACGACGTCGTTTGTATCGAATGGTGCATGAAAAATGAAAAAAAAATGAAAATTGACGTATTTTTTTTAACATAAGTATCAATATTAGTATAAAGAAAAAAAGCCGGACTTGCCGACCTCAGGTCTCGTGGCAATTTAATGATATCAGGTCAAAAAAAAGTAGAACTTATAGAAAGTGACCAAATTAAACTAGAAGGAAAATACACTAATTTAGTATGAAATGAACTGCAAATATAAGTTTGTAATGGTTGATTCGTCTAACTATAAATTACAAATTTTCGGAATTTTTCCGTTTATGCATTGTAAGTTCTAACTTATTAAATTTAACAATTCTAGGGCATCCAAAAGTACCAAATAAGTATAGGTGAAGTATATTGATTTAAAATTTTAACTTTTACTATGCTCCAAGGGGCTGTAGGACTGTATATTTCTTATAATACGAAATATACAGTTCAAACATCAACAATTAAATATACGAAATATAGCTTCAGCTTAAAACAAGCTAAAGATAAGCTTAATAAGTTCCTAAGAAATAGAACCAGAGAGAGAATAGACAGGCAACAAAATTACCTTATAAAAGTTTGTTATAGTCGCTATTTTTTGAGATGATAAATCTTAAACAATAAGGAAACATCGTGTGAATATGTGATATTGATAGTGATTTAAATACACCAAAACGAAAACTTAGTAAGTAAGTAAGTTAAAATTTAATATTTACATTCGCCTAGCTATCCTCCGTGAAAACAGGCATAAATCACGAGTGCACAGAGCCAGAATAATTAGGGTTTAATTTACGTAGAGGGCAGTCAGTACTGACCTGAATTACGTCTGGCGCCTCGAAATCTTAAACGTAGCTTTTTTTGTAAATATAATAAAAACATAAGAATAAAAATCAAAATGGGTTTCGTCACTCAACACATAATGCGTCCAGAATTCTGCGGAAAGTGGGCAACGGAGTGTCTTAATACTAGGTTCCCTCTGCATACCCTGCTGTGTGTAGGATACAGCGTGAAGCTGATTGTTTTTATTTTTAAATAAATATTTCATCTCCTCGAGTCGGGATCGAACCCTCAACCAGTCGCGTTTACAGTCACAGTTTGTACGCCTGTGCCAGGACTCGCATCAATAAAAACATAATCAATCTCCTTAAAAACAAATCAGCTTCACGCTGTATCCCGCTCACAGCAGGACAGGCAGAGAGAACCTAGTGTTAAGACACCGTTCCCCACTTTCCTCCGAGTTTCGGGAGCATTGTGTGTTGAGTGGCGGAACTCAATTACCGCGCTCATGAATATATAAATGTAAGTAAATATCTCTTTGAGTGGCGATCGAACCTACAACCAGTCGATTTTACAGTCACACTCTGTGCCCCTGCTCCACTACTGGCCTCGATTAATCTCTTTATAAAGTAATAATGCATTAAATCGTGAGATTAATAGAAATTTCATCTCGCTTTGTCTAAAAACATATTAGCGTCGTTTCAAAGTTTAACAACTCAATTAGTCAGTCAGCAAGTTTATGAATAACTAATCATTTAAATATTATAATTATAAAACGGAATGGTATCGCAGGAGTAAAGGTGTGTAAATACGATACTGTAAATACGACAGGTTATGGGTTCGTTTCCCATTGAAGACAATTAAATATTTAATATTGATGCTTCGGTTTTATGCTAAAACAAAGTGAATTTGGTGAAACGTACGAACAGTGTCTTTGCACTAGGCTCCATCTGCCTACCCCGCTTAAACGGGCTTAAAAGAGTTAAGAATCGTTTAACTTCTAAAACGTTACATTAATTGAAACACAAAATATAAAGGTAGCCGTCAATCTTAGTCATATTTCAAAAGTTAAGTTGACGATAATTGAAAAAGTTAACTCTTTATACTTACATCGGGATCAGAAAAGGCGAATTATTTAACCAATTAAAAGTTTGTAACATTAACTGAATTAACGCACAACAAATTTCATTCAAATTTAATACCTACTTACACCCTTAACTCGGATTTTATATATTACCTTGCTCCATGCCTTGTGTTTAGTACAAAAGCTAGAATTTTCTTTCTTTATAGAAATCGAAGCAATCCTACAGATAGAGGAATCCTCTTATTCTATTAAAAAAACATGGATAGGTATTTTCTACAACCCTTTTATGAATTTTTAAGAAATTCTGTTTGTGAATATAAAGATCCATTCGCGAGTATAGCTTAGATTACATGTATTATTGCAGCTAGTGTAGGCTGAAATGGGATAAAAAATTCAATACGAAAGCATCTTGCTTTTTGAATGTGAATCTTATTATCTGAACGAGTGAGTGGCAAATCGCTAAGTAGAAACATTCAACTCATTTTCCGCCGACATTGAATATTCTGCCGTGTTTGAAGGAAAAACAAAGTGTTAAATTGCGTGGGGAGTCGCCTTTGAGTCGGACGCCTTGTTACGGTAGTTTGGTCCTTGATACGGTAGTTTTAGAGTTGTTTTTTGTTTGGAGTGGCTGCGGGTGAGTCGGGTAGAAACTCTTCCTGGTAAAGGAGACACGTCGAGATATGGGTCAAGTGGCAACCTACAGAAGAGCGCGTGCTCGCGCTGCGGGCGCAGGGTGGCCGTCCTCAATGTTCGCGTTTGGGTTGGATGTACTTGAATTTTTAAAAGAAACTATGTTATGTAATGAAAAATGAATGTAAATATACGCCATTTGGTGCATAGAGCGTAGCTGGCTACGACGTAGTGCCGTAGCTGGCTACGACGTAGCTCCGTAGCTCATTTCCGTTTGATTTATTTTGTTTAAATGTATAATGAAACATTATATTATTATATATTTATTCTAAAATTACGTTAATTATTAGAATTAATTTTGTTTTACAATTTATAGAGATTATAATCTGGAACAATTGTAGTGTTCATTTGCAATGCAAAATGGTAGCGACTCCAACTGTATGAAAAACAAAGCTGTGAAATTATGAGGACTATTCGTTAAGTTTCAGATTTTGAAACATAATGTAGGACAATATTTTAAGAGCTATTTTAAATATTTTTTCTTTCAGCTTCACGTTGTATCCTGCAGAAAGCAGGATAAGCAGAGGGAACCTAGTGTTGAGACAATAAGTTTCGCACATTCCGCTAAATTCCAAAGGCATTGCGTGTTCAGTGATGGAATTTATCGGTGAGCTCAGAACTATAGCGAGGCAATGAAAATCATAATATTTCATTTTCTCGAATGAGAATCGAACCCACAATCTTTTTCACGTTTACAGTTACACCCTTGTGCTTTTGCGCGACGCCTGGCCTCCTTTAAATATATAAATATACTATATGAGAATGAATTAAACACAATAATAATAATTATAAATAATTCATTCTTATATAATTTGCCGTAGTTAACTCTCGTCTGTCTGTATATGATAGTTGTAGGTTCGAATACCGCAACCAAATGTTCTTTTAGATCGATATTAACAAAAAACATCGTATAAGGAAAGACGATTTAATAAGATATTTATTGCCAGTACGTTTTAACACAACTCACTGAACAAAGAGCTAAAATTTAATTTATTTATTCATTAAATTGTTATAAGGTAAAGTTTACAGGAAGTGTCAAAATAAACAAGGCTGGATGCTTAAACGATACCCTGTATCTACTGTATGGGAATGTATCACCGAAAATACAGGCCTTTGCCTTTGTATTACTTTAGAAGGAGTTTTTTTTATATAGTGATGCACAAAGCATTTTGAAAATGTAAACTAAGTTACTTTTTAGTAGAAGATTTTTATTTAAGCTGGATAATGAAATGTTAAGCGTCCATTTTAAATTCTGTTTTTAGTAAGATTCATTAACAAATTCTTTATAATCACGTGAGAGGATATTAAGTTAAGTAGTTTGTGCTAGATAAATTACTTATATATAGTATATAAATTATATTATACGAGATACTTCAGATGAAGATAAATTATATTTTAATTAAATAGTAGAAAATAATAATATTCAGCACATCATATTATTTTATGTCATGTCACAAGACGAGTTAGAATAAGTACATTGAGATGGAAACAGAGTATAAGATTCAATTACAACGTAGAATCTAAGGAAACAAAACAAAATTTTGTATTTTCCTTGTAGAATGTATAATTGTAGGCGGAATATATATTTTTTGATATATTAATATTGCCATAAATATTGTTTAAATTTTTTTGCTAATCACTTTCCGCCAAATTCTCGGAAGTTAACGCCGCTCATTTCCATTTCCTTGGGCAAGAATCTCAAGATTGTACCTCTACACCAACAATCTTGAGATTGTACCTCTTCAATTTGTCGCTTACAGGAACCGTCATAATTCTAAAAAATCTTGTCACAATAATTTCCAAAAAAATTAAAACCTACAAAATTAAAGATTATTTTGTAAAATATGAAATTTCGCACATTACTTTTGAAGGGTTAAGGGGCCATAAATAAAACCGTATCTCGCGGTGGTACCGCCTTAATCACGCAGTTTATCTCTAAACGCTACATTAACTACGAAAGCTTCTTGAAATATTCTCTTCACAGATATTAAGATTCATTAAACTTCTAGTTCGCGTTACTTATCGGGTCTTCCGCTTGAAAGTTTGGAGACCTCTGGAGGTATCATGATTAGTTAGCCTAATGTCATGTAGGACATTGACAGGGTGTATACTTACATATTTATGACCAGGTATGTGTACTAACGGGTTAAGTTTCTTTTTTTTTTCCGTTCGTAATATATCGATTTTTTCATAAAATTCAAATAGACTGTCACATTTTTTTTAGCGTCCCGCTGTATCCCGCGCCCAGTAGAGATAACCTAGTGTTAAGACACTTGGTTCCCTATTTTCCGCTAAATTCTAAAGGCATTGTGTTACAGAACGAAGAAAACCGAAATATTAAATAATTAGTTTACTGGAGAGGAGATCGAATCTACAACTCTTCGCGTTAACATTTACACTTTGTGCGCCTGCGCCGCGTCTGGCGTCACGAAAACCACCCAAAAGTCGTGGAAAATGAAAAATAACATCTAAAGCGGCCCTTTCGGAAAGCGATCACAATGTTTAGGGAAGCACGTTTTGGTCCACTTCATTAAATTTAGCCTAAAAGATCATCCCGCTGAATTCATATTCAATTTGTCGCTTACAGGAACCGTCATAAATTTTTTATAGGCACATAAAAAGTCTGAGAGTAGATCGTTTCTGTACAACAAAACGGATACCAACGTAGAGGAGGTGAGGATTTAAATTAAATTTATTTATAAACTTAATAAAATTTAATTTTTAAATTGATTGGGCTTCAAATGTAGTAAATGTAGTATCTGATGTAATTGAGGTCTTTGGAGTACGCCCCGTGTGACTACATCTGGCTGCAAGCGCGATGATCGTGCGTTGGATCTTCATTCGGGGCAATTAATTATTTTTTGTATCTTTATTTTAGTAAGACAGTTTAAATCATTTGGGAGTAATGTGGAGAACGGAGTATTTTGACACTAGCTTGTCTGCGGGATAGGCTGTTGCCATACGCGATATAGAGCGGGATGCTGAAACTCAGATCTGACGTACCTAATTCTTATATTTCTACACGATTAACATTTATCTGTAGGTGTTTCACAAAGCTGATGCTTAGTTGAATAGGATTTAAGCACAAGATTATCTTGTGTAATCTCATACGATTCAAATACGCCGTCACAGATTATATTATTAATAGAATAAATTATCATAATATATTGTTACAATTCCATATTTGCCTAAATTTTCTTGAATATATATTTTTTTGCTTTACGCTGTATCCCGCACACAGCAGGTTAAGCATATGTAACTTAGTGTTAAAACATTCCGTTCCTTGTTTTCCGCCGAATTCTGGAGGCATTGTATGGCAGAACTCAACGCCGCAATATTTAATTTCCTCGACTGGGAATAAAACCCACAATCTGTCACATTTCTGATTATAAATGCCAATGCGCTATGACTACTTCAAGTTTTTATAAATATAATACTAACTTTTATAAATAATAATTATTATTATCTCATAATATTCCCAACGTTCTAACGATAAAACATAACAAATATAAACTATAGATATAAAACTTCTAAGTGATTCCATTATACAATGCAATTTTTCAGCCATCGTCCGCCATTAAACTTAATGAACAGCCGTATAGTATTTTATAGCGTTATATAAGTTTTATTGCTCTCTCTCTATAAGAGGTTCAATCCGCTCCATACAAAAAGCACGCTCATTACCGCCGTCCGGAGTAACACTTTTGATATTACAAAACAATATGCTGGACTATGTACGTATAATATGGACTTTTTCAAATATTTCTTTCGTTGTTGTATTTTTTCTATAATATTATAAAAGTTGCCTTTAAAATACATTCGTGTGGCTTAGTTGTGACTAAAGTCATATATTGAATACTTTCATCGTGGGTTATAATTCTATTCATTGTTTATATGTTGTTATATATTGAGCATCGTTTCAAGAAAGTGAGTCCAGAGTCGTGGCAGATCCAGGGACACAAGCGTGTGACTGTAAACGAGATAGGTTGTGAGTTCGATTCCCACTCGAGAAAATGAAGCGCGGCATTAATTTCCGCCACTGAATACGCAGTGCCTCCAGAGTTTGGAAGAAAATGGGTTACGGAGTTTCCCTCTTGCCTACTGTACTGTGTGATCAGGATACAGCGTGAAGCTAAAGAAAGTGCAAAAAAGTATATTCAATCCCTATCCTGAAACTACAGAAAACCAAAAGTTCCCCCGCTAATTATATATTTTTAATCAACATCAGTAATCGTTGCGGATGTAAAGGCGGAAGCGAAGGGACGGCTCGGGCGGTTAATTGCGCGAAAAGCGAAGCCCTTCGCCTCAAATATCGAACGGATTTAAGGGCCCCTTTTCAATGTGGAAATTATGCGTGGATATTTCAAAAAGACTTAGTAACTGTTCGGATGATCCCACGTTATATGGTACATAAACCCCGAACGAATCATTTAATGTATTGGAAAGTGATTATAGAAATTATAATTTAGATGGAGAAGATTAATTGAGGATGTTAACTAATACTGAACTACGTAAGTAATATTAATACATCCTTGTTTTTTTTGTGTTAGGTTCACGCTGTATCCAGCACATAGCAGGGTAGGCAGAGGGAACCTGGGAGTCTAGAGTTAAGGCATTCCGCTCCCATTAAGAAACTGCCGTTCCCCATTTTCCACTGAATTCTGGAGGCATCTTGTGTTGTGTGGCAAAACTGAACGGCGCGCTTTGCTTCTGTACTTACTTTCTTAGAATCTGTCACGTACCACTGGCTTCGAATAATATTTTATTTCAAATAGTTTTTAAAGAATTATAAATGAATGTAATGATATAACATGTATATAATAAATAATATTTAATAGGAAATAATGTAATAACTATTATTAAAAATAATAAAACGGCAATACATGTATTCATCAGTCATATAAATTAGCATATAAATAATCTAATAGGCATTTATGCGCACATGTTAGGTTATAAATTAAATATGGCGACGATTCGTTATCGATAATACAGTTTTTCTAGCTGGGGTTAATATGTTGGTAGTACTGTCCAAGACATTCACCTAATTTCGGCTTCGTCAGCTTAAAGCTTAGATATTTTTTTTCATAAAATTTTGCGATATTGTATAATTTGGCAATATATTATTATCACATACAAAATTTTTGCATATATTGTTGTTATTTTTAGTCTACGTGTTAATCTGATGTATAGACTCTACTATTATAAAATTTCATTTAAATCCATTGAGTAGATTTTGCGTGAAAGTTGGACAAACGCAGGAGGAATTTTCACGTGAATATATTTCTTTCATTTTCTAGCTGCTTCCAGCACTCCGCCACCCACTTTTCGCCATATTCTGGAGACAGCATTTGAGTGGGGTAACTCAACGCCGCTCTTTGCCTATTTATCGTATATAAATTTAAATCTTTAAATGAAAGTCCATATACTATTCACAAAGTTATTCTAAATTATTAATTTCTGATTTTTAAATTTACAAGAGAACTTTGCAAAATAATGAGAGGGTGGAGATGTCCCACTTCATCACGTATCCGCCGGTTTTTAAATGTCAATATTAAAATACTAAAAGATATTTCGCATAAATGAAATAACAAATTCTCCGTAATAAAAAAAAATGCAGAGACCACGTCTTAAGACACGTGCTTTTGATTTTTTTTTCTAACTTATGTATTATATACTTATTCATATTGAGTAACAAATAGAGCACAATTTGTTATTTCTACATTACACAATTTTATTTATTGCTATTAAGTATATATTAAAGATAAATCTGAAAAGAAACACAAAATAATCAAATAAAACAAGTTTTTATTTTATTATTAAAATTACAATAAATAAACATAAAAAAAACATAATTTCGAAGCCGAAATTGGCTACAGTAAGTACATAATGTTAATTAAACGGAAGTAGCATTCAGTGCGGTGGCTGGCAACTAATTTAAATAGTATCGGAACCGATTGACTGCTTATTTATCTTTAATTATTATATGAGAGGTAGGGGGAGACCTCGGTTGACCTTCGAAAACACAGTATCGAAGATACTGTAGGACGGTCACGTAAAAAGCATAATCGATTTTTTTCTTTATACAACTAGAAAATCTTAAAACTGTTTTGATTACACAGCGAATCACATACAAAATGCAACAAACACGATGTTCGTATCTTTTGATTACGTTACTTTAGAAGTTAAATTTTTTTTGCACTCCAAGGGACCTCAATATTTGATATTAATTTTAACTTGAAATCTCTACGCAATCCTAAATATATAAATAAACATATAAAGTTAGTTTACAGTACAAAGGAATTTATTTCCAAGAATGCAGCCATATTAAATGCCTTTCCTGTGAATGAAGTCCTTATAACGATGGCCGATGACGTATATTAGTTAGCCAGAAATATCAAAAAACCGTATTGCCGGTTCTGTGCACATTTACTGAACTGAATCAGCTTCTCGCTGTATCACGAATAGTATAACAGTAGCAGCGTAGAAAGAGAAAGCCTAATATTAAGACACTCCGCCGAATTCTGGAGGCACTGCGTCTTGAGTGGCGGAACTCAACGCCGCGCTGTGAGCGGTATATTAGCGGTAATTGTTTTTAAGTCTCTACTTCTCCATAAGAACGACATTGTTTCTACTAACTACTACTAGTGTATTCAGTACTACAATTTAAATACAATGGAATATGAATTTAGTTATTTGACATATATTGATTTTCCCATAGATGCATTGGCACAGCTGCGTCCGCCCGTAAAAAGAGCCGCCAAATTACCCTCCGAAAATACATACATCACTCGCTCGTCACATCAATTTTGGACGTGCTAAATGTATTTTATTATGAACGAATATGTGTATTTTGTGGATGAAATTTTGTTAGAACTAGGTATTTTTGTTCACTTTGGAGTATTTAAATTTTATTGTATTTTACGTTAACGTTAAAGTTACAATTTTTAATTTACAGTTTGATACGGATTTAATTACGAATTTAATACTTACTTACTTAACTTCACGCTTTATCCCTAGCGGGGTAGTCAGAGAGAAC
>DWAO01002411.1:0-16070 GCA_018230605.1 Heliconius congener | reverse complement strand
ACTAGGTTCCCTCTGCCTACCCTGCTGTGTGCGGGATACAGCGTGAAGCTGAATATCTGTACATTGTTTATAACGCTTATTAAAAAATTTCTGTACTCTGTTTTTATTTAAATAACGATTACAAAACCTAGTCATAAAAAAATGTTTGTATAATAGTTTAATACTAATACAATATAAATTCAAAGGTCAGCACACTAGAACAACTAGTACGTCAACTGGAGCGCGAAGTGAGCGCACTGGAGAACAGAGAGTGCGCGCGGTGCACTGCGCGCGACGCGGCGGAGAGGGCGGAGAGGGAGGACTTGCGGGACGCGCGCAGCGACACGGAGAGCGTGGCGGACGCGCCCGCGCACGCGCCCGCGCACGCGGCTCTCGCGCAGGTCGCGCTCCTCAAGGAGCAGCTGGAACGTGCTGAAGCTCAGTTGCAGGTAAGGCGGCGCCTTATCTACTAATACGGAGAAATTCAAATATTTGAATATAATTATTCCTTCGAGTGGGAATCCGCCGATAACCATCTCATTGAAGTAAATAAAAGTACTATTTTAAACTTTATTTCACAACATTTTAGAAATAACAATTTCTCAATAATATATCTTTATAGGCACGAGCTGAAGAGATCGCAGCTTTGCGTCAGGAAACTAGAGCTGCTAACTTAGCGAGATGGCGAAAGGTAATATCTATTGTAATCGTCCATAGAAATCAATTTCATTTTAATTATCATTTAAACAGGGTTCTTTAAATAAAAAAAATATCTATATCTCCTTTTTAAATGAACATGTTATGTATCTTTGGAGAATTTAACTACCGTCTATTTATTTTAGAGTGAATAAAATATTTATTCACTTATTCACAATTTACAAATATTCAATAATAAATAAAAGAAGAAGACATATTGATATCACTGTAAAAGTTACTGTAAATTTTCTTAGCAGAAGGAATTTGACGACATTGATCTTATAAGTAATAGTATTGACTTATACATAATTAATCAATGTTCAATGATAAAAAGTTAAATAAATCAAGTTTACCCTAAAAAATGTTACCTTATTTAATTTTCTTAGGACAAGGAATTCGACGACCTGTCATTGAACTCGAAAGTACAAACGAGAGATTTGAAACGACTCGAAGAACGTCTCAACTCAGCGCTAGAAGCTCGTAAATCTGCTGAACACAAAGCTGGCTTAGTGCACAAAGAGATTACCACTTTGAAACCACAGTACGAGTTAGTTAAGAAAGAGGCGGAGAAACTAAAGGAGTTAACGGAAAAATTGAAAAAACACAATGAAATACTTCAAGCGGAAGTGGACAGGTATTAGAATATACATGAGCAATTCCTTTTTTTTCTAATTTATTTATTTAAATGATATTATACTTATTAATTTTGTAATTACATTTATTATATATTCTTTGTTGGTTTTCGATTTCGCACAGTTAGTATTAAGTATTAGTTAGTTAATAGATGCCTTGAAGGGAATGTATATAAAAATATATAAGCAACGATTGTAAAAGTTGGGCATTCGGGACGTTTAAAGTAACACTGTTCATCATGAATAATCATTTAATACTGAGCATTATTAACAAAAATATATGATTTATTAGCATACACACTCATACACGACACGATTTTATTTTATAATAATAATAGAAACATGCCTAAGTAGCAAACAATACATTCAAGATAACATTACTTTTGGGGCAGACGTGGCGCAGGGTTACATATGACTGTAAACGCGGCAGGTTGTGCGTTCGATCACCACTCGAGGAAATGAAATACTTAATATTTTCATTTCTTCGCTCTATTGTCAAGTCAAAGCGCAGCGTTGAGTTCTGTCACAAAATACGCAATATCACCAAATTACGGCAGAAAGTGGAGAGAGGAATGGCTTAACACTAGTCGCACTCTGCGTACCCTGATACATGCGGGGTACAGCGTGAAACTGAAAAAGATTTACTTTTGCCACACAGATCACGTAACGATATTCGCAAACTGAAGAGCGAAGTGCAATACAGTGAGAAACGAAGACTTCACGCGGAGGAGCAAGAGGAGTTGTCTTCTAGGGAACGAGCGCAACTACGAGACGAACTGGCGCCATTGCGGAGTAGTAATAATGATTTGATACAGGTACGTTTTATATGTATATAATATTATTACGTTTTTATGTATTTGGTGGGTAGTAAAAGATACCTTATTGTCTTGCACTCTTTATAAGAATTTGAGGTTTTTCTTGTTGATTAATAATTTACCAACATTGAATATGTATCAACTGCCTTAAAATTAAAGATATTGCCAGTTGTGGCGCTGTGGCACAAAATGTGACTATAAAACCAACTGGTTGCGGCTTCGATCCCCACTCGTAGAGATGAATTTATTTACTTAAATGTATATTTCCATTTCTTCGCTCTGGAGTCGAGGTAAAGCGCGGTGTTGAGTTCTGCCACTCAACACGAAATGCCTCCAGAATTCGGCAGAAAGTGGGGAACGGAGATTCTTAACACTAGGTTCTCTCTGCCTACCCTGCTGTGTGCGGGATACAGCGTGAAGCTGATTAAGATTAATTAAGACACAATATAATTATTAAGGTCTTCGGCCTTTGCAATTACGAATATAAAGTAAACATACGTAAAAAAATTACATATGTATAGTGTACTTAAATTTTTTTGAAGACCATGTCTTCATTAGTTCATAACAGTGAATAAGACGTAATAATCGTTCTTCAACATCATAAACAATATTAATATTTAAAAGTTTCCATACAACAAGAATTAGATAAACAACCATTGTGTTCTTATTTAGTAAACAATAACTCACAAGACCATTACATTCGCGTTATAAGCATTATTATAATTTTTATTTTTTTCTCTGACTAGTCGAGTGTATTAGAATTTCAATTTAATTCTATTTATCAATTATTATTATGAAGAAATATATAGTTGTTTATTGTTGTATATTAATAAATAAATAGAAAGTGTAATTGTGTGAAAAAACTCAATATGGCATATCCATATCGTCGTTCCACGAAAATATTTGGAGAAAAACCGATAATTTGGCCCAAGCCACACTATTTAACGAGTTTCGTTTGGGCGAAACGTTTACGATTTATACTTACTGCGGACTTATTGCTGGGTCGATGCCGCGCTGTCGACTCCTCTTTGGTAGCCTCACGAGCACGCTTAAATACAGTAAAAAATAATTATAATAATAAATTGTGTGCTATAAATAATATTAATAATATTATTAAATAATAATACATTTACAGAATAATAAAGCGCTACAAGAAGCTTGTAGTCTTTTGGAGGAGCAGTTGACAGATTTGGAGAAGCTAGCTGATCTTCATGAATTGAAAAATAAAGATCTTGAGGTAATTATGAGATTTTCGGCAAATTTTATGTACATACGGCATTGTATTATTGATACATAGTATGAACGTTACCTTATATTGAATACCATACTCAATAAATATAGACTAATGTAGCAACTAGTCTATTAGTTGTTAAAACCGTCGTGGCACATTGTTTTTTTTTTTTTAATATTATTCCACACTAAAGAAAGGATAACATTTTTTAGAAAGCACATAAAAAAATTATATAGCGGTATTTGAACCCGCGGCCTCTTGGGGACCGTCCAAGCACTCTGACCGAATAAGCCGGACGTTCTCATCGAGCTACGTGGTAATTCTTATATGCTTGTTACAACTTATTTACGTTGCTAGCATCATTTAGGGAGATTTGTAAAAAAAATTCCGCTGCGTTAAATTTTATATGGTTTTTAAAAAGTATTATTTTCGTGTTTAGTCAGTGATGGGTATTTGTTCGATCTCTATTCGGGGGAATTTATAATTTTTATTTCCTTACTCTCATAAAAAGAAGAGCGGTGTTGAGTTTTGTCCTCAACACGCAATGTAATGTCTCAAAGAAATTGACGGAAAATGCGACAACGGAGTTTCTACGGCAAATGGCTGCCTACCCTTCTACTTGCGGGATTCAGCGTGAAGAGTAAAAAAAAAAACAAAAACAGTACCATACTAAATATATACCATAATACATCATATTTTGTACCAGAACGAGTTAAGTCGCCTTCGTTCCGAGCTAGAAACTTGTAGAGGAAAGCTGTCGGAAGCGGAACGTACGGCGACCACCCGCGCGGCCGAGCTGGAGCGCGCGCGGCGCCGCGGGGACGACGCGCTGGACCAGCTGCGGGCTGCTACTGCGCAACTGGAGACTATGAGGGTGTGTTGTAGCAATTTTTTTTGTATATAATTTTGCGTGAATATCATAGTGTATCAATTTATTTAAGTGATTTTTAATTAGAATAGTTGTTATTTTAAAATCAAGAAAATCTATTATTGTTTCCTGTCACTTTTATTTAAGTAGATTAAAATGTAAAATAATAAAATCAACACTGTAAAGTTTTTGCCTTGTTTAAGAAAAAATAATTCTCAATTATTCTATTCTTCATATATTCTAAAAATATTTTTTTAAATTACAATTCTACTATATAAAAACAATATTGCACCAGGAACGCCTAGACAACCGAGACACCCTAATAACAGAGTTAGAAACCCGCCTGGCGACCGTGCAAGACGAGGCGGCGTCACAGTCCGCGGCGTTAAGCAGCGCTGCGCGGCGTATGCGCGACTTGCAAGAGGAGGCCGCGGCGTTGCGCACCCGCGCGCACCACCACCACTCCAGTGCTATGCAGTTGCAGGCCGCGCTTGCTGATGCTCAGGTACTCGCAAAGTAACTTTCTATTACTCATATAAATTTGGAACTAGATATTTCAATTTAAGAATACCTAGAAATGGAATTGCAAAATATAGAAAACCACAATAAGTCGAAGGTGTCACAAATGTAACCAGGTTCGGACCGAATCTGTGACAAGGGCCAAAAAAAATGTGAAAAAATTCAACAAATTGTGCAGAAAATGGTAAAAAGATTTTTTTTAACGGTAGCCCCTGCTTACACTGCTTTATAAGGGTTAATTGTATATGTCATGACATGTAGGAGGAGGCGGAGGCGGCCCGCGAGGCGCACGAGGCGGCCGCGGCGTGGTGGCGCACCCGCGAGACCAAGGCGGACGCCACGCTGCGGCAACAGGCCAAGCTTATTGACTTCTTACAGGTAATGTTCATTTATTTTTATTTATGTAAGAATTCGATATCAGGTCGTGTACCTTCTTTTAAAAATATTACGATATATTTATTATTTAAGTGTCACTTGTGATAAAAATACGTATGTACCTATATTCGTATTAAAAAAACTAAACGTAAATTGGAACCCTCGTCGTTTAGAACAATAAGATTTTAATATTCCTATGATATAGTTTGAAATGAAAACTAAATATTGTAAACAATTCTTATTACCCCAATTGAGAATTGAACCCACAGTTATAGTGTTTACAGCCAAACGGTACGCCACGACGGCGTTTTCTTCTACTACTATATAATTTTTACAGGCTAAGGTTGAAGAAGTGGGGCGCAAAAAGTGTTCTCTAAGTAACAAATTATTTGGTCGTTCGGGACGTCGCTCCGCAGCTTCACCACCACTTTTAAGAGTTAATAGGTAATTGTTTCTACTATAAATATAATTATAATATAATTCTTCAAGCGTTTATTAATTTTTAAAGTAAATTCACGCCCGAAATTCGTCGCGGCGATTTATTATTTATATTGCAAGTCAAGGGGGTTGTTGAGCGAAGTGAGCAAGGGGAACTCCCTAGTTTTATTATGGGTTAAGGTTATTTGATGGCGGATAATGAGTGATTGATTACAGATGATAAAAAATGATTGTGGTTAGATAGAAAACATTTAATTATTGTTTAACAAAGACAAAAACAAATTTGTTTAAGAAAGCGCGTTGTTGAGATCCACCACTTATCACGCAACGCCTCTAGAATTTGATGGAAAGTGAGAAACGGTAGTGTCTTATTGGGAACTGAGTGTTTTAACACTAGAAGCTAAAATAATTTACTATTTTACATTAAATGGGTTGTGTTTGTAGGAAATATATAAAATCATGCTTTATTTTTACAGGGAGCTGAGAGAAGAAGTAGAACGTTTAAGAGCAAAACTATCTGCTGCACACGCCAACTGCGAAGCGAAGTATGTTACTCCAATTACAATTGATATTACCGTTGATTTAATTTGTAAAATAAAAAATATTAAAACATTTATGTTTTTAGCTTCCCACCGACACCAAGACGAGATCGCAAAAGTGATAATAAACCAAAGAAAATTGTACATGGGTAATTTTTTTTTTATTTCCATTTTTATTTATTACCTTATATTATATTTACATTGCCATCTTAATTGGTTTTCCAGAACATTCGACTTGGACGCTCCAGAGGATAAAGAATCATTACTTGTAATATGGTAAACACTTTTTCAAATATTATTTTATTATTACATTAAGAAATTTATTTTATTAAGTTATTTACGACTATCCTTATAGAAATTGTTTTATACTTATTTATAATTCAAGTTGGCAACTTGCACTTATACATTGTGTTGTTCCAGGAAGTATTAAAAATGTTATGGTTTCAGGTTTCTAGTAATATTTTAATTATTTCATTTAATCTTTTAAATAATTTTTCAGGAGTGACAGGTCCCGTGAGCGTATGCGAGCGCGCTGTATTGACCATTTGCTGGATTTAACCAGTGGGGAGATGACGTTACGAGCGCGTCTTCTAGCTACGGACGCCAAGAACTTGCCACACAATGAAGCAAATCGTGCTTTTACTGTAAATATAATATTCTATACTTTTTTTGTAAATGTCAAGTGCATTGTTTACTTTCGTCATAATTATCGCAGACTCGTTTTTTGTGTCATGTTGTAATTTTTTTGTTTTCTCCGTCTCCCTTAATTATTTTTACAATTTTCCGTTTATCTTATTTTTACAATGTACAATGTAATGTATGTATGTAAACCGAATGTTAGGGCAGTGTTCTTAGAGACTGTTTTGAACATTTTGAGGTATAGCTTGTTCTTATAAAAAAATATATAAATGATTCCCCCGAGTAGTATCGAACCCGCTATTTTAAACGTTCATAACTACACCAAGATGACGTTTATAACTTCAATATTATATTAATAATGCTTAATATCTATTCATGTTATTCAGGTTAAGTTTGAATACTGTGATCGTGGCAACGAAGCGGCGATAGTGTGTCCGAGTATAGAAGAACGTTCGCAATGGATAAAGAAACTCACGCCCGCGCCCTCCACCGGATACAGCCCACACGTTATATTACAGAGCAAGGTTGAACCTAATACTGCGTTGTATGTTGCTCCTAACGCTATTGCTATAGGTTTGTTCCTTAACTTTATGTTTAAGAATATATCAAATGATTATTATAAAGTATAACCAAAATTTGACTAATTATATAAACCTTCCATAATCAGAAAACTTAATAACCTTTTTACTTTTTCAACCAAAAAAAAATATATATTTTTTTAGGTTGCGCCGACGGTCTACACTCACTTCGTGGCCCCATCGCGCTCGAATACGACGGCGACGTGTCGCCACCGCGGGGCCACGCGCCGGGCGTGCAGGTGGCCCGAGCGGCGGCGGGGCGCGTTCTACTGCTACGGGGCTCCCACCTCGCCCACGGCGCGCTGCTCGCCCTCGCCTCGGTGCTGCGACGCGCTGATCACTTGAAGCCCACGGTGTGCCTGGCCCCACTGCAGCTGCCTGATACTACTGTACCACATATTGTTACTGTTAGTACTCCATGATAAGATTATATTTATATATTATTTACTATTAAATATATATAGTGTCAAGACATTCTGCTTCCTACTTACCGCCGGAATTCGAACTTTTTATTAGTGACGAAGTTCGATGTACGATTCGTCTTTCTGGAATCGGACAATTTTCAGCTAACGCTAAAACCACGACCGTCGTGTTTCCAGTAACGCACGCTTCGCCACTACGCAACAACGGCCTCAATGGGAAAACGAAAATCATTTTATTAAATTAATTCCCTCAATTCAATGATATAAATAAACTAATTTTCAAGTATTTTTGGCCATCGAGTTAAACGGTAATTTTGTAAACGTTACTAAAATTCATTTACCATAATTATAATTGATCTAACAGGGTTTTCCTGATTCCACCGAGGGCTTGTGTACAGCGGTCGCGTGCGGACGTCGCGTGTACCTTCTGCGATACGACGCGAGCTGCGCGGAGTTTAAAACCGCACGCTCACTCACAGTGGACCGCCCGCCGGCCTCGCTCCTTCTCACAAACCAAGTTTTATATATTGCTGGGGAAAAACCATTGAAAATTAACTTACCATCGGGGGCTCTGGAATCATTTGGGATGGAAGAACCCATAGTGGCTGCAGCGTTCAGGAAACACTCGCCGCCCAAAGCAATAATTAAAATACGAAACAAACCGCTCGAGATCTTGCTTTGTTACACGGAGTGCGGCGTTTTTGTGGATGAGAGTGGAAAACGAACTCGCAATGAAGATCCAAAATGGAGTTCTGCAGTTCACGGCTGGGAGTACGTCAGCCCGTTCTTATATGCTGTGGGCGAAGACAGGGTCACTATTATTTATATCAACGAAGAAACATATAAGGCGCCACCGTGTACGTGTGACACAAATTCTCTCACTTCGTCAGCGTCAGAATGCTATCAGCCCGAGATATTCAATTATAAAATAAACGAGCCGTATTTACTTGGCGCCGCCACCAACGGCATTATTATAAGAGCAAAATTCGAAGACGAATATAAAGTTTTAATAGTCGAAGGCGCAGCGGCGTTTAGAAGTTTGGGCACTTCGCTAGAATCTTTGGACACTTTTTCCGATGCTAAAGGTTCCTCGTCGGACTTGGCACAGTCTCTCACTGACCTCTCACCACACGATGACTCCAAGGAAAGCGTGGAACTCACTACTGGATTCCTCGCTGACATAAGACAGAGGGCGCGACAGTTGCGAACTAAACAAAGGGACGAAAGGACGCCCGATGACGTCATAAAACACATTTTGACCACAGAAGTGGATTTGACTAGAAAACCCAATGGGAGGAGGTCTCCAGCTGTCATATCGGAATGTGAGACTGAATCGGAGTTCGAGAGCGAAGACGGCACCGGCTCCACCAAGTGCACCGCGGACGTCTGCGCCGAAATGTTCACAAGGCAGGTACGCTTTCAGTAGTCATTGAAATAAATTTATTGAATAATAAATATATTATAATTAACATAGACTTGCTAATTTGATTTTTTTTTTTCGTTGAATTACAGACATAATTCTTGTATTCGACTTTAAAACTAATATGGATCTTTTTATAACATTTTTATGAATGTTTCATATAATTATTTTGTATTAATTTCATTTATTCATTACTAATTACATATATTGTTTAGTTATTTTTAAGTGATCGTTTGTTCTGTTCGTTTATTTATTTTTAGATTTCCATATTATAATTGTGTATAGTTATTTTATGCCATTGCGACTAGAATTTACGCCAAATTGTACTTAAGCTATTTGTATTTTGTATTTTATAAGTTTACCCATTGCCACTTACTATGGTAAATATAAAGTAACTTATGCATAGTTCCACTGTGATTTGATATGTCATGTTTTTATTTTAATATATAATATTAGTCATTACTAATAAAATATACTTTTGTAATATTTTGTATTTTTATTAAATTCCTATTTTCATATTATCTCGATAATGACGAACACATGCTTGCATGCATGACTGGCACAGCTCTACACAGAGCCCGTCGTGGTGCAGGGACACAAGTGTGTGTAACGCGACGGTTGTGGGTTCGATACCCAGTCGAGGGAATTAATTATTATCTTTAACATTTTTTTTAAAGTGTTATTCCACACTAGGGAAAGAAAAACACTTATTTAAAAAACGTATAAAAATTTGAACGTAGAGAGACTCGAGCCCGCGCCTCCTAATAATTATTAAAAATTCTCGTCTGGCAAGAGAATGCTATTTATTAAATATTTATTTTAAGAAGATGAAAGCCATATTAAATACTTAACTATATAACAAACAAGTAGTATAGACAAGTTTATTAGTGTATACAAAATTATATTTTAAGAAAAAACCTTCGAAAAAATTAATATTTTACGTGGATATATTTGGTGTAATCTTAGCCAATTTCTATTCAAAGTAAATACGTAATAAAACTATATTATTATTTTTTGCTATTTTCAATGAAATAAGTACATACTTAAAATTATAATAATAAAATGCTTATAATTTAGGTGTAGCTACACAAAAATCGATCACAAAAAAAGTTTACAAGAATAAGGTCTGATCGAGCAAGGTTTTGTTTTAAATATTGTTAGGAAAGGACGTTATCTAACGTACTGTTTATTTTGGGTTATAATAATGTTAGCTTTAATGTCTGACGGTGCAACTGCCGCCACTAAATATATAAATAATAATACTAAATAAAAAAAAAAACTATATATAACAATTTATAATAATTGGATACTCCTAATTTTATCAATCGTCAATGATATTTTTATTTACTACTTTTAGATTAAAAATGTTTCGGGAATCCTTAATATATACTTATATCGACATTCTGAACAAAATCAGTAACCAGCACATTTCACGTACTTTGAATGAATTTTTGATAAAATTCCAACGTGTTTTATGTAAAAACATTATTGATTGCGACGTCATTGAGAGCAAAATTGTATAAGATGGCAATGATGCTGGTTGAAGACAATGATTAGCGCTTAGACTGATGGGTCCAATTTCAGGCTCTAATCCTGAATCTTAGACATATTTCTAATAATACTAGTACTCACTCAGATGGGTCGTGTGATGAATTTTTAATGTTTAAACCAGCTACGACTAAAAATTTACGTAGTACCTATATCTTGTTCGTGACTTTTTCTCGGATTCTATTCTTTTGAATCTTCTTGCTATTTATCATTTCCATGGCATTCAGTTTCAGTGTAATAGAAACGTTATAAATAATATTACTGTTCTTAGCATATAGAAAAATAAGCTACTTAAGTTTTATATTTAGAGTGAAAATCACGTAAAAAACATCTATATCAAAAATTTAACGATTTCTTAATATTCTTTAGTGGTTTTTATTGATTTTATTTCATTATTTTTTATTTTTTACATCTGATTTTATCCCTAGCGGGATAGTCAGACAGAACGGAGCGCAAAAAGCATCAACTGTTACAACTCGTCAATCTCTATAAATGCCATGCGGAGGTTACTTATGTTTTTTCGTGGCCTTCCTCCTGTATATATCTTTTCTCCCGAGCGAGGGATCCGGTCTATACCCATACACAACTGACTTCGATGCATGTCTATTCTTGAAATCGGAGATTCCCCCAATACCAATGCTTCCCCTTTTTTTAAACAATGTATGTTAAATCTCAGTTACTTTTTAGTTTTTATAGGTCTACACACTGCAGAGGAAAATGACGTTTCACTGGTCTTAAGAATTGGATTTACTTTCTTGTTAGACTTAAAAATAGTTTTAATGGAAGCTTTTTTCTTAAAATACATGTAAAATATTGCAATTCTGTCTTTTTCAAAAGTTGTTTTACATATGATAGAAGTCCTGGTGGTCTTTCAACTGAGGGTCTCGTCCCCTAGGTGTATAGCGTCGCAGAGTTGGTGGGCTCTTTGAAATAAAGATTTGCCAATGGTAGAAAAATGTGGTTAAGATTCACTATTGAAGTATGTGAATATGGTTTCTTTGTTAGCTAACTTAAGATCTTTTAGCTCTCAAACAAAATGGTAGAGTCCATGGCATGTTGAGCCAGTTTATACCTCGGCATAATGATTTGGCTAACTATTGAAGATACAGTCAGGTTTAGTCTTATTGTGTATTTTCGGCAACCCATACAATTTAGGATATTTTACACAACTAGTTACGAGGGATTTAATGTTACATATCTTACGTTTCTTCTGCAACACCTGCGTTTCGCTGCCGTATATCAGCGTCGGTCGTCAGCACTGCACAGTATACCTAAACGTGCAACTATTCTGTCATTTCACGGTCTCACCAATGCATCTTAGGCACCGCTAATTCTGTTATCGGTAGCAATAAGCCTCTGCGTCTTTTCTTCATTTCTTTCAAATGCAAGAACAGGCTCTGGTCCTTCTTTAAGAATGGACTTTCCTTGGGAAGGAAATTTTCGCTCGCATGTCACTCTGTGTCATTTCATGCTGCCAAGTTGATATGACGAAACCATATTCAATACGTGAGACGTGCCTTTTCCTTCTCGCACACATGCTGAGTGATAGCTATAAACAGATTTTACACAAGAGAAGCGATTAAAGTATCGTATCGAGGTATTCTCCCAAAATATGCCTTATGATCCTAAGGAGATTTTTTTCTCTACAGTGTCTTTGACTTTATCATCCCACCATTTATCGTGCTTTTTACTAAAACCTCGTTTTCATTTACCACATATTTCTACCGCTGCTTTACTTATATAATTCTTAAATATAATGGCAGATATATACTTCAACGCTTCCGTTTTCTATTTCAAAGATGTCTAATCTTTTGAAAGTACTTATTCCTGTTTGATCGATGGACCTTAAAACTTCCAGCTTCTTATGCGATATTTCGCTACTTACTCCAAGTTTGGACGTCTCGTACCTCAAAATGAAACAGTCTCTTAAATATACTGGTGCGCTAGGAATAAGTCAATCATTCTTTAAGCGGTGAGAATATAATAGAAGGTGCAAATGGATTGGTGATGAAGGAATAGCAAAAAAGATTAATGAAGAAAAAGTGAGCGGTAACAAAGATAGGGAGAGACCTCGGTTGACCTTCGAAAATACAGCATCAAAGATACTGAAGGAGGAAAATCACGTAAGCAAGCAGCAAGCATGAGGACGCCCCAGATGGTATGTATAGAGACCGTAGCGTTTGGCGTTTCGTTCTCTCTGACTTTCCTACTAGTAATACAGCGTGAAGCTAAATAAGTATTTAATTTCAATTCTGTTGTAAAGAATCATTGTTGGTACCATAACATCAATTTCCTTCAGTTGCTTATCATTATTCTACACTAATGGTCATTGTCCGTATTAACACATTTTTAAATCATTTATAAAATAAATAGGGGTTGTTCATAGATGCCACTTCAATAAACGTCCATTATAATGACCAAGCTTGTATCTCACAGCAAAATTTTAGCTTTACATGCTGGTTTTAAAAACAGACAAAATTTTTGGTTAAAAATAACAACTTCTGTATGCGGGATATAGCGTGAATCTGATTTGATTTTTTAATTTTTACCTGTCACAGGTATTAGTAATTCCAAAAATGGTTTGGTGTTCAATAAAATAAAATCATATAAATTGAAATCTTTTATTTACATTCTTATACATTTTACATTGCATTAAAAAGTGCATTTTGGAAGGACTTATAAGCCAGCATAGGATTTATAATTATGATGAATTCCTTTCAATCTTAATAAAAATGTACGTAGGATACATCGGGAGGATAACGGATTCGTATCCACGCACACTCAACCCACGGGAGATGTACTGAACACTGAACTATATAATATAACCTGACAAGCAGCAGAGATCCATTTATAAATAAACTCAATGTACATCACAAACTTATATATATATATACGTGTAAATCATGACTTCTTACTTCTAACGAATCATATCATAAAATCAGTCAATACAAGTTTTATACAAGAAGACTCGTAAATTCAATTTTTTAATCACAAACAGCACGGCTTTACATTTACATTCAAAATAACGATCTTAATTTATATACTATGTCAACTATATGAGGCAGTCGTTTATAAATTTGAATCGGGCCTATAGCCAGCTTTTGCGCTATTCGAAATTAATTTTATATATAATTATTATAAAAATGTACATTAATGTGGTTATAATTTATTTTTTCTTATGAAACCAAATTTCTTTCATGCATAAACTTTTAGCAGTAAAAAATCACAATACATATTATTTTTTAGCATATTGTTTTATATTTCAACAGACAATATTTCTATATTAATTTTTAACACATTAAAATACATATAGGAGAAAAAAATAGCCCAAGTGCGAAGTACGTACAAGGTTCATCGAACCGAAATGGAGGAGTTCCGTAATGACAATCATTCAACATATTTTTAGTATATAGCAGGGTAGTAAGAGGGAACCTAGAGTTAAGACACCCCGTTCCTCACGCACCGCCTGATTTTTAAGACAGTATGTGTTGCCAACTGCCGTATGACAACGCCTCGCTTGCACAATTTTTATACAATAATATTATGACCAATTTTTATATTTTAAGAAAATTTACCTGTTCAAATCATTTACTCGCAAAATCTTGTTGAGATTGATTAATTAAATCCAATATTTTGACGCAGAGATAGATTTTTATGTATGTTTTTTATTGAGTAAAAAATATTATTAAACATGTTTGTTACACAAAAACTATTCGAAAAAATAGGTTCAATTTCTTCATTTTATATATTAAAATAAAGAGAGTTTTGCAGACCACATCTTTCCACGCTTATATGTTAAGCCTAAATACTTTTCACACTTGCAAACTGAATACATATTTACACAAGTTACACTTAACAGGGCTTATCTGAATTTTGTGAATCAAATTAAATTAGAAATTTGTGAAGTAGATTAAGACTTGTAACGACAAATGAAAAAAACGGCAATGATATAACGCGTATTAAGTAAAAGTAAATAAATTTCACCTGATAATTAAAAAAAAAAAGAAAAGTACTAATAATCGCATTACTGTAGGGTAGCGGGAACCTAATGTTGACATACTTAATTCCCAACTTGCATTACATTATTGAAAACTTTGCTTAAGAACAAAAATGCTATTTCTTGTGGCTTAAAATAATTTTATTTACAATTTCATTGACAATAATATAAATATACGACAAAAATATACGAACTGGTCTGACACAGTTTGTCGTGACCGGAAAAGAAGCGTCACTATAAACATGAAATACATGGTTTCTTTTAATCGATCTATTACAGTACGCATCGATCGCAATGCCGCCGCCGGGCCTAATTATATTTTCAAACCATCGAAAAACCTATCGAAATATAAACGCAATTTTTAATTTTCTCCAAATCGGTCCAGTCGTTTAGGAGGAGTAGGATGACAAACACACACAGGATAATTATAAATATAAGACAATTGCAGTCATATAGGACCTCAATGGTGTTACGAAGGCCCTAGTTGAGGTACCCGCGACATTGTGGCGCTCCGCACAGACAGGGGATCTTCTCGTCCTCGAGCGGGAATTTATAGTCGTACGTGATCTCCTCGTCCACGCCGATGGGTTGTTTGGAATATATTACTATTTTCTTTTGTGATTCTATTGTTATAATCTTCGCGTAACAGTTGGGCTGAAAAAGATAAGCGATATGTAAAATAAAGCTTTCTCTTTGGCAATGATTTATATAATTTATCAATTTTTGTTATACATACTCAGCAAGGTAAAGATTATTTTTAGCTTGACGCTGTATTTGTATGTATTTTAAGACAATCCTTTCTTTGCATTTTGAGTATCGGAACTCTACAACGCGCTTTACTTCTTACCAAAGCGAGGAAATGAATTTATTTCCCTGGGCGGTGACGCAGTCTTAAGACACCACGACGTAATTTAACTAGATCTTTTTCACTACACTCACATTACAACTGTGGTTGATGAACCTCGCGAGGTTCCCGCACTTGGTGGCGTCTATGATGGTGTCGAGGTCAATGCGGAACAGGTAGGAGCTGCCGATGCCCGTCGCCTCGTAGTGCGCCTCGCGCACGTCGGCCACTATGGGGCGCACCATCTGACCCACGTACTCTATCACCATCTCGTCAGCGGCTATCGGCTCCTGTTGACGTTTATTTATAAATAAGTTTGCTTTTCATAAGTAATTTATTTAAGGTGTATGGCCATTTTAGTTCAGTTAAAGTACAGTACGGTCAAGGAGTCGTGACTGCGCTAAAGTTAGGTTTTCTGAAGTGTCATGTATTGTCCCCCCATAAGAAAATAATTAGAAGTAAGAAAAACTGTAGTTTTTTTATGGAAAAGACACGGCAAACGAGCGTGCGGGCCACCTGATGGTAAGTGA
>DWAO01002410.1:0-16073 GCA_018230605.1 Heliconius congener | reverse complement strand
ATAGCCGCGACACAGTGTTTCACTAATGCGGTTATTATCGTACTTATTGTTTCTTATACAATGTTATACAACATTGGTAAATGTTTGAAATAAATAAATAAATAAAATAAATAAAACAGTTGGACTGAGTGACCCACATCCAGATACACAAATGCCTACCGTACTTAACTGACTAATTTATCTGACAGACTGAAATTCTGATTAGAAATAAAATAAAACACCGTTTTGTCAAACCTTACAGTACAGTCGGCGAGTCGTAGCCTCACTGGAACTAGCTGTAGGTTGCTGTGCAGATTTGATTTTAAGATCTTTCAAACTTTGATTATTTACCTCCCAAGACTAAAGTTCAAGAACTTCCTCGATTTCCATGACTATGTTGTCTATATAATAATTATTATAATATATATTTTTTTTATATTCATAGGACTCACACGGCAGCATGGGCCTCGTAATGCGCGGTCGTGAAGGCAAAGCTTGCAAGGAACCAATCAAAGTGGATGTCGGTGAGACGGTCGTGGATATAGCGTCCGGTGGCGACCATCTTGTTATTTTGTCTGTATGTATATTTTTCTTTTAAACTTTAATTTCTTATTTGTTAGGGTAGCCAAAATATATAGTAAATAGTGTAAAAAGTTGAGTTGTGCATTGAGTGTGGAAACTCAATAACCACCAGAGTGAGAAAATCAATAAGGGGTACTGGGGATGAAACCCATAACTATATCTACAGTTAAAAGCTGCTCTACTAGAGTAGCTTTGGACTGTAGACCTTAGGCTCATTTATATGTGGTTAGTTATCTATATATTAAACATTTATATGACACAGCAAAAAAATTTTTTTTAAATTACTTAATTTATATTATAATATTTGAATTCGAAAGTTAGTATAAACTTCAATTATTATTCAGACATCGGGCTCAGTGTACACAATGGGTTGTGGTGAACAAGGTCAGCTCGGCAGACTGTCTCAGAGGTCGGCTTCGCGGGACACCAGACAGGGTTTCAGTAAGTTACATGTTAATGTTTATTTATATCGATTGACGAAATAATAAAAACAAAATGTTCTTAAAAGAAATTAAATGTTTTTTTATATTTTTATAATTGACCGTCGTAATGCTATGGCACAGCATTTGACTAAACGCAATGGTTGTGGGTATCGATTTCCCCTTGGAGGAAAATGAAATATTTAATATTTGCATTTCCTTGCTTTGGTAATTACACGTAGGTGTTCAAGTATTGCCAATCAATACGCAATGTCCCAAAAAAAACAGAAAATGAAGTATGGTGTGTGTGTCTTAACCCTATGTTTTCAGGTTTCCAAAATTAATATATACTTTTATTCCTCAGGTGCTCTCTTAGTACCATCAAAAGTAGTGCTCAAGTCGGGAGCATCTCGCATATGGGCGGGTTATCATGCAACGTTTGCATTGGATGGTGCTAGTGATAAGATGTTTGCTTGGGGGCTCAATAACTATGGACAGTTGGGTTAGTATCGCTTGTTTGGGCGTTTTTATTTAAATAAAAAATATATAAGTTTATATATTTACTAGGGGTTTCGCTCATCAATTTCGATTTTCAATGTTTAATAAGTTATTTTAGTTTCCAATTATTTATATTAGTTTTAAAAAATACGTTATTTAAACATGTAAAGTGTACAATATAACAATGTTTAATTGTTATAGTAATTTACAGTTAAATACACGCACAAATTTAGGGATAAAATAACGCCCACACATCGTTATATCGTATATCTTATATAAGTTTACAGAAAGGACGAAACATATTTTAATAGAAAGATACATATACCCGTCTCGATTATAATTCACTTTATATTTTTTATATCTATTACTTGATGGTTATAATTTTTCATTTTAATTCTTTAGTGTTTCATCAAACAAATTTCAGATATTATTATGTCTTCCAAAATATTTACAAAAATATAATAATAATACTAAATAATGTTTATGATATATTCGTTTGAATACAATTCGCAGGTATAACAGGGGAGAAGCGCAAAACGGCGATATACTCCCCCACGTGGTGCGACGCGTTCGCGCCGCGCGGCTGGGGCGCGGTGGCGGCCGGCCAGCACCACACGCTGGCGGTGGACGCGGCCGGCGTCGCGCACGCGCTCGGCCGCTGCGAGTACGGCAGGTGTGTGCGGGGATACCAGCTTGGAAGACGCGTAAATATTCATTATAATATAAATAAAGCTTAAATTCACCTATTTATAACATTACAGATTAGGCCTAGGCGAGAAATCCGGTGACGCAGAAGTATTAGAACCCATACCCAAGTTGCAGAACAAGAAATGTATCAGTATCGCAGCGGGCACAAGCAATTCATTTTCTGTTACGGATGAAGGTAGACATTGTTTATTTTTTTATCTTTTCGTTGTATCCTGCATATAGCAGGATAGGAACATAATGTGAAAACACTCTTTTTTTTCCATTAAGATATTTGAAACTGGATAACTTTCTTTTCTTTTCAACTCAGTTAATTATAATGGTTATTAGTAATATGAAATAAAATAAATATATATTTTAATTTCCCAGGTGAAGTATTCGCATGGGGCATGGGCAGCGAGGGTCAACTGGGTACGGGCGCGAGCGCGGACTGCATTGAGCCCGCGCACGTGTCCCCCGCGGCCCCCGCGTCCTCCGCCCTCACCGTCGCCCTGCAGGTGTCCGCCGGGGGACAGCACTCCGTGCTGCTGCAGGTAGGGTGCAGGTGCTAACTTAACCTAACCTAACCAAAAGTAAGAAAAATACTAAAATCAAACTGGCGCAGCCATCTACAGCTAATTTTAGAGCAGACACGACTTCGAGAGTACATAACTGAAAAAGTAAATTCAATACATTCATCATAAGAATTGTGCTTGTTTTCCCATTATTATTAGCATTTAAATTAAATTTATTATTTTTATGATTGTATTATGAGAAACTCATATTTGTGTCTAATATATTTAAATAAATCCAATTGAAGCCGTCGTGGCGTAAAAAGGCATACATCAACGTACTGGCTAAAACAGGCGGACTTGGGCTTAATTTCCACTCAATAAAATTAATTATTCAGACTTTTTTGCTCTGGTAAATGAAGTGTTGTTGAGTCCCACTACTCAACACGCAATGTTTCGTGAATGCGGTGGAAAGTGGGCATAGAGTACCTTTAAAGTAAATTCTCTCCACGTATAGCACGATCGTCGGATTTAGACAGTGTGAAACTATAGAAACTGCAATATAATACTTATTGACCACTACAGGAAGATCCCACAGCCCAAAAGGAGGCATCCCCAGCACCTGAAAAGGAGACAGTAGAGGACAAAGTGGGGACAGTTGTGGACAAAGAAGAGAAAAGACCAAACAAGAGACAAAAGAAACAAGAACAGGATGAGGAGATATCATCCACGTCGAGTGTACAGCCTGTTGCAGATACTGAGAAACCTGAGGTAGAGAAATATGTTCAATTTGGTAGTTGTTTCACGCTTTATCCCACATTTCCGCATATAGTAGGGTGGGTTAAAACACTCCATTCTCTCATATATTTTTTTACTTTTATGTTGTTTTTTACTCTGCTTATTTTCTGTGGGCGAGATATTGTGCTGTACTGTCTTGAAATTATAATTATTACCAATAATAGTGAAATTCATAAAATATTGTTAAGTTATTTAAAATAATACATTTAAAAGTAAATATTTGAACCTAAACCCGAATAGTTTACTAGTGACCTCTGAGGAGTTCCGATATTCATATGCTGGCTCCATCATCACACCAGATAGTTAATACCATATTACATTGTTTCCTAAACTACATATAACTGCCAAGTTTCATGAGTGTCTCCATTTCACATTCTCATGTTTTTGTTTTTTAATTATTTAATAAATAAATGAATATTAATAGAAAAAACGGAAAGTGGCAAAATCGACGACGTCCAGCGTGTCCAGCACTGACAAAAAGGCGCGTCGGAACTAGGTTTACTGTTATATATATCTATGTAAAAACAATTAAACGAGTATATATACTTACTTGTATGTATGTTCAAATAGTTGATTTTGAAATAATAGTAAATTAAGTTATTCACAGATCGCGAGATCTAGTTGAGCTATGAGGTTGTGTGAGTGTTCGTGTGACGTTACTTTCTTCTTTTTGAACCAATTTATTAAAATGCTTTTGGCAACCAACCTTTTTTAGTAGAGTCACACATTTAATATTTTATTTCTGGTTCGATTTATTAAAAATTAAATATAGTTTAACAAAATTGATATGCAAAATCAAAAAATATATATGATCAAGCACTAAAAAAAGCAAACATAATCAATGACCCATACTGTTCTTGATGATATAACGATTCCCTATTGACACAACCAACACAAAAGACGGGAAGAAAAATGATGACGATTTATATATTTTTATATCTTTAATATAAACCTTATTTATATGTTTTTAAGATTTTTTCTGACTACTTTTAGTGGATCACTCACACAAATGCAAAGCTCAGCTTTAGCTTTTAATATAGGTGAAGGTAATGTAGTTGGCAATTTAAGGGTGTTGATTAATAAATTAATTTTAAGAAATAAAAATAATTATTTCTTAAAAAAAACTCTATAGTTGTGTTGTCCTGTAATGTCTGTAGAATGAATTTATTTATTATATTTTTTTTATTTAATTTGTTATATTTATTTGCAGAAGGTAAATGGAAATGAGAAAAAAGAACCCGAAACGGAACAGGAAACGGAAACGCCGATGGAAGTTGATGACACTGGTGAGTCGGAATTATATTTTAGTAATTTTTATCATATCTATACTAGTAATACTTGATAAAAAAGTAGATTAGTTTATTAGGATGAATACACTTATATCGAAAATTGGTTTAAGTAAAAACAAAAATTTGCGTTATCTAGTCCATTTGTCAAGGAGGGCTATAATAGGGTACTTTACAACAAAGTAATGGCAATGTTACCTGCCATACCTGCGGTCAGTGTAATTTTGTGTAGCTTCACGCTGTATCTCGCACGTGGCAGAGTAGACAGAAGGAACCTGGGAAACAATGTCATTACATTCAATATACTACTACTGTTCCCCACTTTCTGTCGAACGGCTACAGCCGTTCAAAGCGCGGCATTGAGTTCCGCCCTACAGGGCGGAACTCAATGCCGCGCTTTGCTTGTGTTACCAAAGTGAAAAAAGGAAAATATTAATACATTCATTCCCACATTTGTGCCCCTGTGCCACTCTTACTCATGTCTACTCATATGTTGACGAAGCTATAGAAATGTATATATTTATATAATTTCCAGACAAAGCACAAGAAAACAAAGATGACAAACAAACGGACGAGCCAATGGAGCAAACTGACTCGGAAAAATCACAAGACACGTCCAGTCAAGAAGGCACCGACGAGGTCAAGACGGACCCGGACCTCGCGGACAACGACCCAGACCAGACCACTGAGGCACAGACCCCCCCGGCACAGACCCAGGCTCAAACCCAAGAGGCAGAGGTCAATGGAACCGTCGAGACCAAGCCTGTGGTATTGACGACGGCGTGATGGTAAATTAAACTTTTTTGTTTTTTTATTATTTTATAATATCTATTATTGAGTAAGAGCGGCGTTTTGAGTTTTGGATTTTTGATTTTTTGACTGATTTGTTTTTTTTTTAATGAAGTTTTGTCAGTTGTCGTATTGAATTGTAATAGGTTTACCAACAAAAAATATAGTATGTTAATGTTTATAACTGTCAGTTTTAAAATCAAAATTCTGATTTCGTTCAACGGTTACAATTGAAATTTTGTATGTTTATTTTTTTTTTCAAAATGGTTGTTTATATATAAATAATTTTGATTGTAGCGCAAAGCCGCTCCGGCGTAGTCGCGTGTTCACGTCAACTGCGATTTGACATTGACATTTCGATGACAGCTGACGTTTGATCTGTCAAATTTGACATCACAAATAATAGTCGTATATTCCAGATTCCGTTACGAAATAAATGTAAGTGTTTTATAGAATAGAAACAATATTATTAATATATTTCAATAATAAGTTTTATTTTAATGTGAAACGCACTTATTAATAGATAACATTAAAGAGATGGGCATCCAATTCAATGTAAACAAAATATATAATGTATAAGTCAATAAGTGAAATTAGACAGAACAAACGTCATTTTGCCTAAAGTCTAATTAAAAAAGTAATATATATTTAGACTTAATTATTAGTTTTATATATCATTATGTCGACAGTAGTTTTATATTGACCCGAAAATTATATAAAAAAATTAAATATGCACAATTTTTTGTTTTATTAATCTTGTTATTTTATTTCTTTTTTTTGTTAATTACATTATTTAGGGTTATTTTAAAAAAATTAAACTGCGGACGTGAAATTAAGACTGTTATTGTAATTGCGTGTATAACTGTAGTTTACAAAAAACTCTAATAACATCGTATTTTAAAATCGAGTTCGACAATTATATTTAAATAGTATAAACATCTGAATATTAATCATTTATATTTCTTTAATATGTTTTTTTTCATTGATTTTAAAATACGATATACCATATAATTATTTTTATTATTATTATACTTAATATATGTATGTATATTGTCTAATACAGGCGTTTTTTTATAAAAAAAATCATTTTGAAGTCTAACTTCTTTGTTTGAAGCGAAGCTTTAATTAAATTAATATACTGCGAAATAAGTTCCAATTTATATAAATTTTATTAATAAATATTAAAAATGCCTGTAAAAGATAAATGCCCTTTAAACTGAAACGCACATTTTTATTTTAATTATGTAAAAAAGATAAAGCAATATTTTAGATAAATAGAAAATTGTAATTATGCGACGGTTGTGGATTTGATTCCTAATGGAGAGAATTAATAATTTTTATTTTCTCGCTCTTTTAAATAAATACGCGGCATTGACACCCGCTATTCATTCAAATAATGTCTCGAAAATTGGGCGGTGCGTGACCAACAGAGTGTATTAACACTACGTCCCATCTACCCTGCTATATACGGGATATAAGGTGAAATTAAAAACATTTTTGTTTTTTTTTATAATAATAAATTAGTATTGCTATATTTTTTTTATGATTAAATTATGATAATTAACACAAATCGCAATTGATTAAACGCAACTACGTCTTTGTAATATACATATAATATATATATATGTAGATGGTTACTATATTGTAACTTAAATAAAATTATATTTTAGTTTGAGGTTGCTAAGTATTTTTAGTTGTTTTTGCCATGGTTTATTTATTAATATGTATAAATACATAAAAAATGTGTTTTTCGCTCGGTCCAGCTTTTATTGTTTTTTTTTCGCTCTGATAATGCCATGACATGATTTTTTGATTGTAACTTATTATTTGGGAGGCTATATTGAAAAATTGTTTGTTATTTTACTTATATATTATATATGTGAGTACAGTGTTTGTCTGCATGTAAACTAGATGTTATTAGGTTCGATTGCCGCTCCAAGGAATAATTATTATACAACTATTTTACATTATATATATGTACATTAAATATTATTCAATGGCAAAAACATCTAGTGAATTTTAGTAAATAAGTATTGACGTCGTCGTATCGTGGTATGAGGTAAGTGTAAGTACAAACATACACGGCGTTATTTACATTAATTAATTAATTGTTAAAATAAATGAAATATAATGTAATAAAAAAAATGTGTTTTCCTAATAAAACTGTAGTGTAGATTTGGGTTTTATTTTGGTTATTTGTGTATATATTTATTTATGTATTTATAATTATTGAGGTGGTATGAGGAAATAGTATTAGTTATTTTTGTTAGCAGTAGTTATTTTTGTCGCCTCTCTGGTCAGAAGACAGCGCAGTGTTGAATTCATCTACTCGACACGTAATGACTTGACCTAGTGTTCTCTGCCTATTCTGCTTTATGCAGTATACAGCGTGAAATTGATAAAAAAAAATATTAGAAAACATTATTATAATTAACGTTAGTTTATTATTCACATACATTATCTTCGCCATTATCAATTTTCAATATCATAGTCCATAAATTGAAATAGACGATTTTCTTAAACTATTTTCATTTCCTCGCTCTAGTAACGAGACAAAGTGCGGCGTTAAGTTCCACCACTCAACACGCAATGTCTTAAAAATTGGGGGTTGCATCGGACTAAACACTAGGATCTCTCTGCGTACCCTTAACTGCTATATGCTTTACAGCGTGAATTGCTTATAAAATATAATAAAGTAATACAAAATAATATTGTGTTTAACATATTTATTGAATACTTGAATACACTCAAGGAAATAATCACAGGTAAAGCGTGTCTCAACCTGTCTCACGACCGCACTACAATTTGGCAAACACAGCTTACGTTTGGATGCAAACCAACTTCTAACACCATCAAAGATTTTATTAAAAAAAAAAAAAGAAGTTTTAATTATATTTTACGGATTTTGTTATTAATGATAATGATTTTGACTTTATCATAGCGCAGTTGGTGATAATAAAGGAACTATGAAAGGGTTCAAATAGATCTAAACTAACATTTATACTAGCGGAATTAAAATCTGTTTAGATTCCTGTTTAGTTCCAGAGATTTACCCGAACAAACAAAAAAGTTAAATGATTTGACTGTGTTTTGCTATCACTGTGCATTTAAACACAATTTACATGAGTGTCAAACGATGTATTTTTAATACGATCTTTTGTCAATTTTATTGTTCATCATTAATAAATTACATGTTTACTATGTTTCATACATATATTTATGTATCATACATTTCTGATTTAGTTATTAACCACTACACCAGTCTTTTTAGTTTTCTTCACAACTTGTACTGCTCTTAAATTTATTAAATACATATTATTTGTTCAAATTTTAACTTTCATGGTGTTAGAAATTAAATAAAGACAACTTTATATGAAAAATATATCATGGAATTCCAAATACATACAATAAAAAATATTCTATCGTCACTTTTCATCGACCTTATCATTAATTTTATACATAAACATATTATGTAATTTTTGTGGAAAGAACAAAGCTTGGCACTAACAATTTTTGTCTTATTATCTGATAAGCTAATTATACAGGACTGCATAGATATTTTTTTCTAAAAAGCTGTTTTTATAATTTCAACTGATTGAGCAGAAGGGAAGAGAGAAAATAAAATATTTAATGTTTTCATGCCTCCAGGTTCCCCTGGAAAAAAAAATTGTTTTAGATGTCCTAGAGCCAACAAGAAACCACATTTTATCACATCATATCATTTTTCCAAGACATATTAATAGTGAATAAGAAACATTTTAAAGCATTTATTACTTCAGTCAATATAATTTTGAATTTAAATGAACATTATTACTTTGCAACTAAGCTGCGCTTGGAAGAGTCGCAAAAAAATATTTCATATGTTGAAAATATTATTGTTATAAAAGATAAATTATAAAGATTGTAGCTTTGATAAACGAAGATGGGTGAAATAAGAATTAGAATTTATGAAAATTATAGACATCATATTTTCATTTCCAACACATCAAATTATATAAGAACCATTGATATTATTTAAACAGATTTTTTTTATGAAGACAATGTGGTAGTAAAAAAAAAAAATTTTCTTTGAGCACATTAGTTAATAAGAAATCTTTAAATGCAACAGACAGAAGTATAATAGTTATTCTTAAGTTTTTATTTCATTTAATTATTTTTGCAACTTGTAATAGTTGTCTTATATTTTTTTCTATTTAAAGTAATTACAATAAAAAGCATTGCACAAAATTGTAATACTTTCTAGTACTTATCCACATTTATATAAAAAATGTATATAAAACTGTGCGTTACAATTCCTTTATGTATCAAAATTTTATGATTATTTATAATTTGACTCTAAAGTTTATTTTGTAGGGAATTTAATTTTATATAGAAAGTCTATATACATATTTAAAATAAAATGCAAAAATGGTCTAACTGACAAATTAGAACTTTAAGTAACTTAATTAAAAACCATTTTTATTTTTTTACAATTTTTACCTATTTTTACTAATAGTTAACCAGCGACAAAAACAGAGAGGTGTTATAAATTTGACGTGTCTGTGCATATTAGTATTTGTTTGTTCGTTTGTATTATCGTAGCTCCCATACGGATGAACCGATTTTCATTTAGTTTGTTTTTAATTGAAAAGTTATTTAATTGAGTATATTTAGCCATGTATAAAAAAATATGTTCGGCCGTTTGAGATCATCGGTTGTTTTCTTGTTGGTTTACTTTTTAGAGCTTCATGTTTTGGGGGTTTTTAATGAACTTTTATATTATAATGAAACTTGACAATTGTAGAATTTATGCCGCCTCGTTTCTGGCGCTTGAGAAGAACTCAGGTCTGAAGCCAGTAGTGTAACAGTGATTTTTTTTGGAAAAATTAAGCTTTTAACTTCTTATTTTGAATAAAATTATTTGATTGTTAAAATCTTCTACTTTGATAATAATTTTTTTTCTGATAAAAAGTAGTACTTTTAACTTGCACTAACTTTTCAGTTATACCACTTTTAACAACTAAATATAATCTAATCTTACACATATTACTCATATAACATTCAACAAGATAAATATATATTTAGTATGAACTTAAACATATTATTGTTATAATAGATAGAAAAAAATGCATGAATAAAGTAATTCGACATTAAAACTTATAGTAGTGTAGCCAATTATCATAATTCAGTAGAAACTCGATTAACTGGAATAATTATTATCGTTAAGCATTCGCATAATCGAAAATCCGGATAATCGAATATATGAAAAAAGCTAGTTTCTTTGCGTATATGGGGCATAATGTTATGTTTTTATTAAAAACAAACACATAAACGAAAAGCTATGTTTATTAAGAGATACACTTTCCAAAATAATATAATTAAATGTAGTTGGTACTTCGGATAATTGCGAATCCGTATAACCGAGTGCCAGATAATCGACTTTCTACTGAAACTAATTTATTTGGACGTCCCAAACGTTCTAACGCTTAAAAATGTATAAAACTAAATAAAGTATTCCTAAATTATTCCTCGGCTGCTTCAGCATCTTCGTAATCTGTAAATTAAAACATTGTTTATTTTAATAATAAACTTACTTTCTTGTTTTTGACATACAGAGCGAACCAAGTGTTAAGACACTCAAATTTTCATACCATCATACTGTCCATTGCTATTCTCGAGGCGCATCTGCCTCAAACGAGCAGCAGCTTCCTCTGGAGTGGCGTTGGCTTCTTCAGCATCTTCAAATTCTTCATCACCTGGGTAATAAATAATGCATATTCAAGTATATTAAATATATGTTTAATTTTAAATTCATATAAAGCTTATAAGGAATAACGGAAAAACTCAAAGCATCTTCACACTTCCCGCATGTAACAAGGTAGGCACCGGCCAATTCTTGGCAGCATTAAGTGTTATTTTTTTTAAAGGTATCAGTGGAAATTGTATGCAGATGATGCAGTGCTCATTGCATCATCAGAATGCGAGTTGCAATAGTCACCACTCTGAAAGAAGGATGTGGAAATAATAGTCTAAGCCTGAATGCAAGTAAAACAAAGGTTCTGGTTTTTGAAAGAAATTAAGAAAAGAAAGAATGCAAGATCAGTGTACATGGTAAGATATTAGGACAAGTGAATGAAGTGGTATACTTGGTAAGTATGTTCAGTAGAGATGGGTGTGGAAAAGTGTATTGCTGCCGGTAAAAAGGTTACCGGTGCCTTGACTGCATCTATGAGACGGCGAAATGTGGCCGTACACAATGCAGTGTTGGTATCAGCGCTATTATACGGCAGCGAAATGAAAGTTAGATGAATGCTGTGGAGATGCGATCTCTACCGTAGTATATGCAGAGTGAGCTTAGCTAATCAAATCTGCAAAAATGAAGAGATACACAGAATGGCAGGTACTAATGAGAATGTCACGGTGAGAATGAAGAAGAACGTGCTCAGCTGGTTTGGGCACGTCGGGAAGGAGACCTCGGTTGGCCTTCGAAAAGACTATTAAAGATACTGGAGGAAGGTCATGTAAAAAGCATGAGGATGTTTGTGACAGTCGACGAGGCAAACAAGAAATGTAGAAACCGTAGCGTTTGGCGCTTCATTCTGTTTGACTACCCCGCTAGGGATATAATGTGAAGCTAGATTAGATATATTTATATAAAATTGATTTAACAAAGTCCTACTGAGTTTCTTGCGCCGGTTCTTTTCAGGTCTGAGGCATTAACTTTAGTGAACTGGTGGTAAATTACTTGACATTCAAAAAATTAAGCATGTAATTTCTTATTTTGAATGAAATTATTTGTTTTCGACTTTAAAATGATAATGTTATTAGAACAAGGCAAGCAATTTAGAATAGTAAAGAAATAATTGTATAATTCAGGCGGGCGTAGCCGCGAGCCTAGTAATAAACATACCACTGAAACAAAAAATTACCAAATACCCGAATCAATTAATTCAATAAAACTAAAAACAATTTTTTTCTTAAATAATATATACACTCATCAAAATCCTCGCCATCCATATAGTTTTCATCGTCCACCTCGTCAGCAGGGTCAGGGTGTAATGCTTGACCTTGACTCATAGCAGAATACATTGGACTTAGATCTGTTTCGTTTTGGGGAATGAACCTGCAATTATTTTCATAATTTTTAAAGTGTTATTCCATGCTGCGACATTTAGTTTGAATTTTGATACATTTTCTAAAAAGGGGCACCTACAATAATTTTATAGCTTTGGCATAGCTTTTTCCCCTCAATTTAGGGAGGCATAGGGAACCTAATATCAAAATAAGCAAATATATAAAATTTTGTAGGAAAGGTATAAAATAAGGATTACTAACTTTTATCCCATTTTAATTGAAAACATAGTGAGGTCATTAGTGACTGAGGTCATTGTTAAATATTAGTTAAAATTAAAAAAAAACACTAAAGGATCAGCCACATTCAAATCACAATGTAGTTGATATATAATTATAAAAAATATGTATCAGCTAGAATACATGCCTCAGTTGTGTGATAGGATGATCATCAGCATCAAAATCCTCATCATCATCATCTTCATTTTGGGCCTGAGGTTGGTTAAGTTCCGGTAGCCTAATAAATTAAATAATAATTTAAATTATATTGATTGATAAAAAACTAAAATAACTTTCTTTGTATCACATTTCTTCCTCAGCTTCATACTAATAAGGGAACTGCAGCAAATTCAAATATGGATATTGTTCAACATTTCCAATCAAAAATGCTTTGAACAGTAGCAAATGCTCCATGGTTCATCACAAACTTCTAATTTTACTGAGACCTAATGGTGCCTACTGTGGGAGAAGAAATATCGAACAGAATAAAAACATATAACCATCACTTTGAAAGGCACCCAAAACAAACTTGTTTGTGACTAAATGAAGCATACTTAGGACTTCAAATATGCCTTTATGCTAAAACAGTATGTTTTGTAATACTCCTTCACATTATTTGGATATGCCACTGGGTGTATACCATGCATGCCAAATGTCACAAATTCATAACCACCAGCACAATGCCGATAAACGGGCAGATCACCAGAATAAAGACAAATCAATAAAAAAAATCACACATTTCCCCACTGTCTGCACAATTTTAGAGACAGCATATTCATTGGTGGAATTTGATATAAGTTGGTTCTACCAAATGGAACAGTGAAAACAATTTATTTATTTAACAGGAGATCAAACCTACAACCATTCTATTAAGTCGGAAGCAATCCCACTACACCACAATTATATAACGTGCACCTTTCTATGTGCATTCCATATTATAAGAAATAAACAAAGAGGAATAATTAGTATAAGAAAGACTTATATAAAAGAATGCTGATCCGTGCCTAAACCAACAACAACAACAGATGAATGTAAATAATTTTAACAAAAGTGATTAAAAAAGTAAATAGACCACGCAGAAGATGGGGGCATGATGTAGAGAAATAGCAGGTAAAAACTGCTCAAGGAAAAAGACAGGAAAAAATGAGAAAAATTGAAGGAGAGGTCCAACTAACAATTAAGTTTTACTATAATATGACTTGTATGAACAATTTGTTTCCTGACAACATTGGTATTGTAAGTTGGAATTAAAGGCTTTGTTATTATTAAATACACAGTTTGTGCATATTATATATGGTGATTCATTAACAAATCATTTTCATTATTTTAAAATATAATGCACTTTAACTAATGGACTTAACAATCTTATAGAATCCTACATATTTTAAGAAAAAGATAAATTACTAATTACCATATAAGATTTCAAGTATATAAAATCTACATGTGTTTTCCTCTAATGCTTATTTTTCACAATAATTATAGTACTTTATTATTATGATACTTTATCTAACAATACAAAGCCTTGTAAACAATAGACATTTTCTCAAGCAAAATTCAAATTAAATTCTAACCCACAAATGTCAGCTGAATTGACAATTAAAGCATCAATATTCTAACAAGGACACTAAGTTCTAAAAAGAAAATCAACTGATTTATTACAATAGCTTGTAAACCACGTTGCGCAAATGAATTCTAAGAAGCATTTCTTAAGAATATTCGTAATTTTCTGTAACTTACCTCAGCTCATAATTCAAAACCATATATAATGCTGGAGACGGCTCTCTTTGTATAGCGTGGAGAGAAATACTTGGATATAATAATGAAATTGTTGGTGCTGAACCTCCAGCAACGCTCACACCGCCGCCCCAAATCACATTACTGCAAACAAATTAGAATTACAATTCAATATATATATATATTACATGTTGTGATAGTTATTATTGATTAAAACGAAATACTTACTTCTCAGTTATATAAAGCGTGGCCGTACCCAACTCTTGGTCGTTTATAAGTAATTTAGTCGAAGGTGTTTGGAATAAGACACCTTCCGCCGGTACTGCAAAAGATGAAGAAACAACAACCATTGCGGATGAATAAGCTTAGTTTACTTGCGTTTAAAAGCTATTTTAAATGGAATCGGCTAATTAAACGTTGTTGTTATAATAAGCTAATTGCGGCGGAATAAACAAAATAAATCCACAAAAACACGAGTTGCTGAGAGCTGCGAAAGAAATTATAAAAGTGACAGCACAGATTATAAAATCATCAAATAAACGTATCGTACGTTACTCGACTTAAGTTCGAGTTATCATAAAAAGCTATTGCTATAAAGTGTAATTATGTATTTTTTATTTTATAAAATAAATTTAACATACATTGCAAGTTTTAACAAATCATTAATTGAATATTGAAGGTTGTTATCAATGTTTTTCTCCTTCTTGAAACTTAACTCACAATAAAGATTAAATAAAATTAAGTTAGGAACATGAAACGAAAAATAGTACAATTCAAATTCAAAATATTCTTTAGTCAAATAGACTCTTACAAGCATTTTAACAAACCCAAAGCCACCACATTACCACCAGCTCGAAGGAAGTTCTGCTGAGAAGATCCAGCAAGAAATTCAACAGTTGCTCTTTTCAAAATTGAATTGTGCAAATTCAATACATTTGATTTCTTTTGCATTTAACATTACATTACTAACGACTACTACTATGACGAAGTAAATAGTGCATTGTCTCATTCTTCAATTTACTTTGTTTCTGTCAATCTTAAATATTAAGGAAGTATCATCTATGAACAGTACTAAAACTAGATTGTTAATATAAAGCAAAAATAAAAGGGAACCCAGAATGAATTCTTGTGAAACGTCCATCTTTAAGGGTTCTTTAATTTAGATATGAGGCAGTGAAATCAGTAGCCGCATCGTGTATGCCGTAGTTTATGTAATGATGGTAGTACAGAGAGTGGTCTGTAGCTTACAGGATCAAATCTATTGCCACTTTTGTAAAGTTATCTTATTATATTTCATTAAGTCCGAATAAGTATCAGTTTCTATAGGTACATCTATTAAAAAAATGAGAAATGAGGAGTGTTGTTGATTACATTTAATTATCATCGAATAAATAATACGTAAAAATATTTTCCTTAGTGTGGAATAATAGTTTAAAAATGTTAATATAGATAATATTTACTTC
>DWAO01002409.1:0-16081 GCA_018230605.1 Heliconius congener | reverse complement strand
ACACGGCAGTCTAGGCAGAAGGAACCGACCGATAGTATAACGACAGTTGTACGTCTAGTTAGTGTTAAGGCGGCGTTGAGTTCTGCCACCCAACACACAATAACGCCAGAATTCGGCGGAAAATGGAGGACAAAGTGTCTTATCATTAGGTTTCTGCTGCCTAACCTGCTTTGTAGGGATAGATACATTTATAAATTAAAATTAACTTAAAATCGAAATAAACAAATCTTAATAAATTAATAAAATGTAACTGATATTCGTACAAGGAGCACGCAGCGTGGAGTATATTGATAACCCTCCATTCCGAGTATAATGTTCACATAATTGGCGAAACATTTCCATTCTAACCCTTTCAAGACAGCCGTAATGTTAAGGTCTACATGTTATTTAATTACGAAATCTCGAGCACGATATGGATTGTACTAACTTCTAACGTCTCCAATGGAGAGATCTAATATAGCGCCAAATATTTAATAACGTTATATCAAATTTGATTTACCTGAACTTTTCACTTTAAAAAAATATTAGAATGATGGCTTTACCATCTTTTTTTCTTTATTCATTTTAAATGAAATTGATATGATAGAACTACATATCATATGGTTTATTATGAAAAAGTTGTATATAATACATCTTTATATTCTGATCATATGATTTTAATAATGAATATATTGATATGTTATATTAATTTTAATATAATAATACGCAATACATATGATGAATACCATATGAGGCTCATTCTAAGCAAATCCTTAGAAACAGTAAGTCTCTAACTAATCAGTTTAAATTTACAGTTGGAGTAATATCTATGGATTCATATAGTCTCCAAGTCTCTAAAGTTCTTGGGGTAGAGTAGGAACCCTTCTAAGCTATAACTTTCACTGAAGTATCTGTCTTAAGCATTTTGATATAATAATAATATTTGTTTTTTAATATGAACATGAATAACACAATTGTCTTTTAAAATAGGTTATTTTGTTACTGTCTTAGAAAAGTGTATTGGCGCAGTGAAATATGCGTGTTACTGTAAAGACTTTTGTGGGTTCGATAAATTTTTCGATTCAATTCTCATTTCCTTGTTCTGGTAGCATAGTAATTCGGCTGAAAGTGCAATACGGTGTGTCTCAACACTGGGTTCCCTCTGTCTACCCTGTCATATTCAGGATACAGCGGGAAGCTATGTTATAATATAAAAATTAGTCGTAATTAGATTACATTCAACTCCAAACTAACTAAATTTAAATGTACGTTTACGACAACCTTTAACAGGTAAATATTATTTATTTAAATTGAACAAGAATGCTCAAATTAATTAACTCAAATTATATAAATAGACACTGTTTAGATGCTTATTTAAAATACTTTTAAATAGAATATCTATTATGAAGGAACGCCGTCTGTTGATTAGGCCCGGGCTGTTGTCCAATTTACATAGCGCAGAGCGGCACTGCCAGATACATTGTTATGAGTCAATTTATTTAACATTTTTTCTATTAATTTGATTGAAACATAAAAACAAATTATAAGTTTTTTTTAACTGTACTATTTTTAGAGAAGCTATTTGCTGTATTAGATTTATTGTTTGTAAAAAACTAATCTATTTATACGACAGCAAATTCATTTGTGAAATGAAATAAAAAATGGGGAACGACAGCGTTTTAATATAAACGGAGTATCTTAACACTCGATTGCCAGGTTCCCTTTGCCTTTCCTGCCACGTGCGGGATTCAGCGTGAAGCTAAAAAAAGATGCATTTCAGAAAAATTGATCTGTATGCATTACGACTGACCATAGATAACAAGCGCATATTGCGTCGCTTTTGTAACCGAAGGCGTATTTCATACTGTCGACACATAGAACGCTATCTGATGATTGGTTTTTGGCAATTACCAGTATTGCTCACGTCGCAATCCGGTTCATTCACCGTGTGAAATATGTATAGGATCCGCGATTCTCTTTGTTGCTTGCATCCAGTGCAGTGGTGCGCCGGCGCGGTGCGGTGTGCGGTGCGGTGGTCGGCCGTTCAAATAACTTGTTGGTATATTATTGTAGAATAGTGAAACGTTTCTCAACATAAATTATTAACAAGTTCAAAACGATGATTAATAAATACATAAATAGTTATTACGGTATTATTTGTTAATTTAATTTGTGATTTTTATTTACTTATATTGAATTTTTATGTTTTCACGTCAATATTTCACATTCGTAACGCATAACGCTTTATAATTTTTATGTTCCTTTTTATTAAATTGTTTACAACAGCCATAATTGTATGTGTTTATATAATTCCCTCCAATCGAAGATAACAAAATGAATCAAATTGCAAAAAACAAAATCAATTTCCGGTAGTTAAAAATTTAAAGTATCAAAAAATATAGAAGCTCGTCAACAAACAAAACTGTGATGGTTTTATTGTTTCATCAATACGTTTTTATTAATTGTCAAAAAGCTTTTAGTACATTGGACGCAAGATTGTCAAATATCGTTGGAAATCCATTAACAACGGCTCGTGCTAGCGAAATGTTGGTCTAGTAATGTTTCTACTTTAAACTTTAACAATTACTAACACTTTTTTATGAGACAAAAGATGAAAGATGAGATATATAAGTTTATATTTTCATTTCTTCGCTCTGGTGTCGAGGCACAGCGCGGTTTTAAGTTTCAATACTAAAATTCAATAATTCGGTGGAAAATGGGGAACGAAATGTCTTAACACTAGTTCCCTCTGGCTTCCTGCCTTTTGTTATAAAAAAAACACAAATAAAACATTAAAAAGACACCGATTTGACAGTAACCTAACATATCCAATGTTTAAACTATTTTGCACAAAGCGATAATAATTATTGGTCTTAAGGTGGCAGGTCATTGCTACCGTGTCGTCTGACATTTGCATAAAGGTTACCTATCAGTACATTTTCTTTGCTGACACTCCACTGTGTTGAAGAAAGGGTGTTATTGTATTGCGTGCCGCGTAACCTTTGTGTTCCAAAAGGGAGGGAGATTTACTTATTGTTAATATATTCAACTACATTGCAGTGTTTCATCGCTAACTTAAATGTTTCATCACGTATGTCTAAATATACAAACTAAAAATACGGAAGTTAGTACGTAAGTAAGTTTTTCTAATATTTTTATCATTTTTAAAATTTCGACGTAACTTGATAAGAACGTATAGTTGTCAGAGCGCCTGGTCGGTTTCCAAAAGGCGCGAGTGCCGCTACGTTAATTTTTTTATACGTTTTCTAAATAACTAAGTTTTTAAATTATTAAGCTACATACAGTGAATTTAAACGTGCAATCTTCATCAAATTGTATAATCAGATAGTACCTCGCGTTATCTGTACCGCAATCGATGAACACATAAATTATTGAAGAAAAATAAAATCAAAAGCTACAATCGAGTCTTGGGAAAGTAAAACGTATATGATGAGTGTCAGTAACAATAAGATCTAAATGAGAGTTACACATATAATACGTGTGAATAGGAAAATAAAAATCTATTTTAATTGAATATCCGTAGTCTATTGTGGCTTACACAATTATACAGGAAAGAGCGATGTGTTCGTTGCACGGAAAGAAAATTGGCCACGGACGGTGTACCGTTTACCTTAGATTATAGTTTTAATGTAGGAAGTAAATAACGTGTCTTAGAAGACAATGGTGTCGTAATAGAATAACCTATTAATTTTGGCGAATGCGGAGCGTCGGTCATGACCGGTGATTTATGTAGATATTGAAACAACCCGGCTTTTGTTTATTTTCCACGCCATTTCTGTACTCGTAATTTTCTTAATAGAATTACTATTATTGTTATATATTACAACGTTATATTATTTATATATAAAGTAGTTAGTTATAAATATTTTAGTGACTTACCTCTCATTTTTTGTTCATCCAATAGTTGTCTTTCTAAATTGTCTTTGACCTCTCGTTCTCTAAGTACGTCCATTTTCAGTTCAGCTGTAACAATAACATAACGAACAACAATAAGTTGAATAATAACAATATTATTTCATAAATGGTTATAAATGATTCGATATACAAAAGGCATTGTGCTCTAAGAGTGATCCAAACCGTAACAAGGCCGTGAGCAAGGGGCCGATTAGAACATAAACACGGATTAACTCATTCGGAATCCTCACAATTGAAGGAGTTGATCTGAGAGATTTGCATAACTTTCAATTAAAGCTAACCTGACGGAAATTATTAGCGAGCTATTTGCGATTTGAATACGAGTTTAGAGTATTATTTATGTAATTTGTAAAGTTTTGGTAAAAAATATTATTAAATATATAATAATGTTATATTATTATTCAAATAAACGATGTAAAGATATTTTAGTTTTTTTTTAACACATCGATTTGAGATAAAGATTCGTTACTTCTGATATAAAGTGCTACTATAAATCAAAATTATTAACTCTTTAATCTAATAATTGTTAAATATATAACAATTTGTAGTTAGATAGTAATATATATTAAAAAGAAGGGTACACGGAGAGAAAGAAATTTTCTGTTTTTCGCAAATTATTACATGGCGTTATTAGAATGGCAGAGTCCAACGTCACATATTGTCTGTCGTATATTTAATCCCCGAAGTGGATAGACCCCACAAAATTCGCCTTGTACACATTTTAATGAATAGCAACATCAAATATTATAAGAATATTGATTTTTATTCTCGATTCTTACTTGAATTATCGATATTTTAGTAAAGAAGCATTACCGGTACCAGCTTCTATATCGACAAACAATAATCTTTAAGATAACACAGAGACAAGTTAACTTGCTCGTATGCTCGTAATAAGGCCAGGAATAAAGGCGAGTTACTTATACTATCTGAAACTAAGATCTTGTAAAGTGAAACGATGTCTTGTTCATTGTTTGTTAAATTTTCTCTTACTGTTTATATTTTGAACAGTGTATCTGATTATCTTGATATTTAAAAGGTAAAGCAACGAGGTTCATTTTAGTACTGCGGTGAAAAAAACTGATGCGCGGGTTCTATCCTTAGCTTATTGAAGTAAAAAGTATAATAAAGATGTCCAACAACTGTGTGATTTTTCCATTAGATCCTGAGGCTGCGTTATCGGAGTATAAAATATCTTAAACTTTTGAAAACAATTATTCCATTACCCATAAAAGTATATCATAAATAAAATGAAGGTATAATTTAAAACGTTAACTAAATTTTAAAAACGATTATACTGTGCACGGATTGGCTTGTAGGTAATTTAAAATTATTTTTAATCTTGAAGATGGAGAGGACTGTGTTCGAGATTAATTTCAAATCAATCCAGTTGTATGGTGCAATTTAGAGGGCTTTTAGTTAAGAGTGGTTTCGCACATGAGACGTAAATTACCTTCGGCGAGGCGGCCATTAAGGCTCGCGTCGGTATGCGCGCGCGTCGTATCTCCGCATCTCGCGATTTGTGAGCCGAGGCGTTTCAACAAAAGATGCTCCTGGTGGTCTTTGAGTCCGGGCCGGTCCATCTTTGTATTGTTTGATGTTCGTGTTATAGATAGGAATAATGAGTTCACAAATAATTACTTGTAGTTGCGTTGGATGCAGCCATTATTAAATTTCCACTCACTTAGGAGAAAGTGCACCCCACACGTTAAACATATTTTTTTACATTGCCAATGTCGTTACAGTCAATATATAATATATATCTATGTCCATAAAAATATAAAAACGAAAACACTACAAGGGAACACTCAATTATAACTGAATCGATCTTTATATCGAATCAATCAAATTTAAGAACATGATATAGTGGAGCCGAGTAAAAAATCACCACTTTATAAATAAAATAACAATAAAAATGATGCGCCGTTCAAGAGAATATATAATTATGGACAATTATTATTATACCGAAGCTCAATGGCTGATAGATGATTGAAAGGATCGAAACCCATAAACAAAAGGATCGATTCCGGTTACGCAATTTAATAACAGCTTGAAGTAATTAACTTGTGTAATAATCGATTCAAAAATACTTTGTTTTGAGTTTAGACATTTATTATAAAATGTTGTTCAACTGTTATGTCCTACTGTCGTGTTTTGAAGCCGAAAGTCCCAGAGGGATGCGCGGGTCGTATAAATTTGACATCTCCTAATTTTGTTCAATGTACAATTGGTATACTCGTACACGATTGTCAAGAAATGCTATACACAATCGGATACACATCAAAACATAGTTATAAAAGTTAAATCCAAAACAAGAATTAACTCGTTAACTAATTACAAAAAAAAAACAAATATACGTACAATATGTGCTAAAAACGCATCAGAAACTAAAAGTTTACACAATTTTCATTAAATGACAGTAAAATTACAAGCTTGTTACAACTCGAAGTGAACAAACAATGCGAAGGAACAATAGCAATGGAGCGTAACACATAAGTCATAGGGCGAGCGAATTAAGACATTTTCACAGGCCCCTCCGCGAAGACTAACTTGGCTTGCAGTTAAAATAACAATTAAAGTCCGCTTAAAATTTACGACTCGAAACTGGCAAAATAATTTAAACGAGGCGAATGCGAATAAAATGACTCTTAGAAAGGAGAAACAAAAGAACGCATTTAGCTCTCCCTCGCGCTCGCTTTCGGTCCTTTTACAAGGGAATGAATAGAAGGTAGTCTTTGCAGTCTTCGGCGGTTCGGAGGTGAAATTTTAATAGTAATAGCATAAGGAAATATTACTGAGGAATATTGCTGATTAAAATGCTTAAGAAAACGGAGAAGTGCGAATAAAGCCGGATTAACGTTTACAATGGTTTGGGGTTTTAATTTAAATCGTTATCTTTTGGCATTATTACTAATATTTTTGCATTATATTTTTTAACCTACGTATGTGTTATTTCAATTGCTTAAACAGAATGTTAAAAGAAAATCATTTTGATGTAGTAAGTAATAATTGATTTCAGTCTACTTATACATTAAACAAATTCACGATGTTTCTTAAAGGCAAATTCAAAGTAACGATAATGGCTGTCACGGCGTGAAAAACGAATTTTCTTCCCTATGCTTTTTAAATTTACAAACCGACGGCAATTTTATTTTAGTGTTATTAGATTTTCCGGATTATGTCACACAGAGATGTTACTGTGGAGGATTATTCCCGAAGTCTCCGCGCTGATAATAACATGAATTGCTTTTCTTTATTACGTGTGAAATAAGATCGTAAAAATTTGCATCTATTATTATTTCTTATTTTCTTTTGTGCAAAGCACATTTTATATTGACAATATTTTGAAATCATTTCGTACCTTGCTATAAAAATTATTTTTTTTATTCATTGTTGTTCCTTAGTGCGTTATTAGTTTGTTTCGTTCAAATTATTAATAATTACAAATATGAATGCAAATACTTTGAAATCAGTAATAATAATAATATTAATATCTGATACTCCAACATAAATATAGACTTAATAATGAAGATGTCGTCACAAAATGAGTTAAAAAATATTAGTGGTCGAAACGAGCACCGCTGGAATAACTCGGTGTTATCGGCGCACGCGCAACCTATCGGCGATCGAAACACACCGGATAAGATTATCCAGTAGCCCTGTATTATTTTAATGAGACTACACGACTCCGCGAGATTCGATACGATACGAAAAAAAGCTTAGGTAACGAAGCAAATAAAAATATACAGGTCAAGAGAGATATCACCCTGCCGCTTTGCGATGACGGCGCTTGCAATGCGAACAATCCGCAACGAGGGGATTTTTAAATTAGCCACCGAACACGATAAACTCCCGTACATCTACATACCAGCTGACGGCAGATCGGCCGATACCATTATGTCCCCGGTAAGGTACCGATTAAAAAATATCTACGTTTATAAGAGGACAACATCTGGTATTTAAATAAGATATAAATGCGCGGGCCCGCGACTGTTTTGTTTTTCTGGTTCATTTTTTCCGTTCCTCGGCGGAAGTTCCCCTCCGCGGATATATTGGTATTAAAAATGTAAGGGAGATTTATGCGAATTGCTCTAAGCTTTCATTAGTTGTTCCTTATGAGATGTTTTTGCGGTGTTCCGTGACCAGTAATTTTTCATTTTTGCGCAAACTTTTTGATGTTACGGGCGCGTTGTTAAGAATTTAACTGCATATAAAGAATATTTATATTCCCGTAAGTTCCAGCTGCACTCTGTGAGTTATTTTATTGCTATCCTCTGTTTCCATCGGAAGGGCATTTGAATTATGGTAAAAAGTTGCCGTTGAGGAATTCTTAATGAAAAGTAATGGCTGAATTATGCTATAATTGATTTATTTTATGAGATATTGTTATAAGATATATTCCAAATCAAGATATAAGACTAAAAGACTTATTGGAGAGATATAATATTAATATACCTGTTTAAAATGCATGTCTTATAAAAATATTTGAATATAATAATGTTTCGTTTTATAAACGTGCTCCCAAATCATAAACATATGCATCAACGACATTATTCCGGCTTGTAATTCCGTATGTAAATTACATCTAGAACAAGGGTTGTGTTTCACCCCATAGAGACAACACGCTGCTAGTATAACGTGATCCTCTCTCTTCAAGGATGTGCGCGTCAACCCAGTCCACACTAAAATATCTGAGAAGTAACAGCTTATAAGCCACGGTTTACGTTAGTTTTAAATATTAAGAATAATGAAATGTGCTTTGAGTTTTGACTGCAAAGATTTTAAAATAATAATCTCTCATAGAAGAGAAAAATGGTAGTAATTTTATTACATAATATATTATTTTATTTAAATAAACTTTACTCAATTACTTGTGACAAGTATCATCACTAAATAAACAATTTATTATTCGAAACGAGTTTCAAGATTTAAAAAATACTTACAATTGTTAGAAAAATATTTTCCAACAACTAGTTCAATGATTTAGAAAATCATTTTTGTGTACATGAGTTAGCTAATAGAACAGACAATACTGACATTTTTTTCTGGATCACCACTGACTACATATTGCTAATTTCCTCACATCACAGTAATAAAACGAATGACAAACAATATACAGCCAAAATGTAAAACACAAGGATTCCATTTTATCATTCAATAAAGACATCTCACACGTCATCAATAATTGGGCGTACGTCACATTAAATTATTTCGACTAAGTAATTTCGAGCGGTTAATTATTGAATACAGGCCGGGAGGAGAGTTGAGAATGTAATTATTATTAAACTTTACGATTGTCTTACTTTACCCCTTTATATGAGTAACATATACGTGCCGTTACAACGGCGGTAGGTACAGAATCAAGCTTTGAAATTAAAGAGGTTAGCATAAGATTCAAATTTCAATGCGGGAGTTGAACCTTTATAATGTTTCAATACAATGAAGTGTATGGCAAGATCCTGAGGGAGTATCTTAGCTTGTTGCGGTACAGGATTCATATTTGAGCTACTGTCTGACAATTTATAGATGTACCTATTACAGTGAAACCGAATTGAGTATGAATATAAATTTGAACTAATATCTTGTTTAATGTTTTTTGTATTCACTTTATAGATAATATGGGTGGGTGGTGGTGGCTTAATAGGTGGTGGGATTTTTATTTAATTAATTATAAATACAACCACCGCGTGATTAATTGGAAACATATATATTTTTGTGTCTTTGCAAAAGTTTTATTTTTCTAAATGTTGTTTTAATTTATTTTTGATTTATCGATATGTATTCTGACAATATATAATGGTTTCTAATTAAATAAATAATAATATACTCGTATCAATGAGGGCAATTCAATCTAGTAAAATATTAAGTATTTTAATGTTATATTTATAGGCTACACTGCCGCGAGGGATTGACGCCACTAGTCCTCCCCTAACTAAACTAAAATATCGGAGATCATTATATTTTTCTAAAATCCTCAACTTTATTATATATTTAATAATTACTCGTCCGACCTTTTTCGATGCCGTCGTTGCACAGCTACTAAACAAACGCGATGATTGTGGGTTCGGTTTCTAGTCTGAGGACTGAATTATTTTTATTTGCTCGTTCTGACAAAACAAAAATACAAAGTGCAGTGTTGAGTTTCGCTACATAATACGCAATTTATCGAAAACTGAGCGGAAATTGAATAGTCTCAACACAACACAGCGTCGAGTTAAATATTTATTTAACTCGACGCTGGCTTATTACTTAGGATTTTTCAATTTTATACGTATCATAAAATCCTGAATTACTTTTCTTCCACATTGAAAGTGAAGAGAGTTGAAATGTAAATTTTTAAAAATTTATATGATGGATAATAAATATAACAAAAATTAAAATATATAACTATAATAAATGTAAACAGTAAGTAGAGCTATTGTGGTAAACCGACATTTACACAATGTTTAACCATAGATACCTACATTCCCCGCTAGATGGAGTGCGTGTGGTCAAGTCGCGTGCGCAACGTAACCGGAGCGACACGCGTAAGTAATCCAATATGGCCGTCCGATGTCCCTCACGTCGGTACATTGCAGGAATGCCATTTTATTATAGGTACCCTTAATGTCACTTATTGTTTACTTAGTTTTATGGGCGAGTGGTGAGGAAGTCTTGTATCGATTACAACTGTCTGTCGTCATTGTTTAATGATCTTGATATAAAATTTGAGATAAAATGGTAAAATACATTTGCGGTAGTTATTGAAGAGCATTTCAAATTGTAGAGACCGTAGCGTTTGGCGCTCCGTGCTCTCTGACTAACCCACTAGGGGCACAGCGTGAAGCTGTGTTAAGATATTTAAAAATAATTAATATAAAATATAATTAATTGAATAATTATTGGAGAAGGACCATGTCCAGGAGCATGAACGTCATAAACGAACAACCACGTCGATGGTGAAGAAAAGTATGCAAGTAAATAATAATTTTTTCTTTGTATACCTATGTTAGAACTAAGTGATACAGGTACAATGTATTTAAAAGAGTATTTAGTTATTTCGTTTCCAAATTATAACTGATTATATGAACGAAAAAAGTTTCCTTGAATATGGCAATAAAATTAATTAGAAAAAAATATATAATATATTAAAAAGATATTAGTAATCGTTATTTATTATTATTTTTACAATATAATAAGCGAAAAATAATATTGGTAACTCATAAGTCACATCAGCGCGATAGAGTAAACAAACAGAGATCGTTCCGCGAGATCCTCGCGCACCACCAGCACAATGGCGCGAAACCTGGCACGGCACAATGCCTCACTGTATCAGCTGCATCTCAGTGGCTTGTTAGCTGGAGGCGGTTTGAACTAGCAAGTTACGACCGTGATCGACAGCCCAACTTTAGAAGAAGTTGTAAGTAGTAAATAAGTACCTATATAAATATGTCGATCTGCAAGTCATCCTGTATAACTAAAGGTAATTATGATTTTTTTAAAGAGAAGAAATTTTGAAGATTGTAAAAACATAGTAGTAGTATCGTAATATGAAAATTCCTGCAGGATAAATATAACTACATAGAAATGGACTCGTAAAAGTAGACGAGTCAGTGATAGAATTGTAAGCTGTTGATTATGATATTTCTATTTATATAAGAATGGCTTAAAACTGTAAACATTGTGTATTTTATTTATATTTTTTTCCCATTTTATATCAACATAATGGTCTACTGTAGGGGAATTATAGCGTCGTTGTAGCTCGTTAGGCACGCGTTATGCAATCTTGAAAATCCTAGGTCATGATTGTCTTTGCTATAATTAAGATGAATTTGGGCGATAACTGTCTAGCAAACAGTACTTAATAATACCTCATAACATATACTTTTTTTTCATTTTTAAAACTGCTTGTTTTATATATTTTTTGCAATCTTTTTTTTAGCTTGATCGTATACCGCTCCTAGCAGGCTAGGCAGAGAGGTGCATACCTAGTGCTAAGACACTCCGTTCCTATTAAGATACTTCTATTCCCCTCTTTTCGTCGAATACTGCATTATGTGTCAAGTGGTGAAAATTTACGCAGCGCTATCGGAGCCACGTTACTAGTGCGACGAAATGAAAATATTAAATATTTCATTTCCTTGAGTGGTAATCAAACCCACAACCGTCACAATTACAGTCGCACGCTTGTGCCTCTGCGCCACCTGGCCTTGCAATCTAATGTAAAGTTAACATATTAAATTTAAATATTTATATAAAATTTCTATATTTTTTATAAAATACGAAATTTGAAATTTGAATTAATTTACGAGCAAGTCCTATCCAATGCCATATATAATAAATAATAATACAATATTTAATGTTGAAATATTTCAAAAGCATAACGCAATTTCGCTAATTTGGTTACATTGCGATATAATAGGAATGTCCGTGGCAGTATTGTAAAAGCTTTCATATCAATTGAATCCATTAGCTGAGTACACAAGTCCTGTCTGTCTATTTGCTCATCAGTTTTTATCATTGGCCAGTTCTTGTTTGTTCGATCGGTCACTTCCACATTATTGATGGGCCGTTTCCCTCCAACGCAATGATCTCATCGCAAACTATATCATAAACACAGGGAAATAAGAAACGTTTTATTTTAATTATTATACTTATTTACTTATTGACTTTGTCAGATATTTAAGCTTTAAATGCTTGTTTATACAATTTAGTTAATGTATCAGTGCATTTTAACTCTATTTTGCATTCAGGTGGTATGAATAAATATGATAATATTGTACAGGTTAATGTGAAAAATAAAGAGAGAATGTAATAAATGTTTACAATGCTAGAGTAACTCTGCGAAAATACTTATAAAGATAAATTTAAAATCAAATAATATTCGATATCGGGACCCTGACTACCACGGTCCTCGACACCAGCTATCTCTTGATATGGAAGTGGAATTCCCTTTCTAACAGAACACCATAAAACACCCTGGTCCTATCTACTTGTGCATGTGCCATTTGTCCGTTGAACAGCACTTAGCTTAACAAAAACTGATAGTTGTAAAACAAAAGAGGTGAACAAAATCGCGAACAAGACCGGACCATTTCAGAAATAAACTAAGCGGTAAGAATTAACAGGCATAAAGGATTAAAGAGTAGCCGATGCAGATTTATGTTGTGACGATTGCGATCGGAACGATTCTGCGTGTTATAGTGTTGTTTGGTTTTTTTTGTCAGAATGTCGACATTTAAAGGAACTTTAGATTTTTATTATAATTGTTTTTTCAATAAATGAACATTATTTATTTGTTTGTGTTTATTTAAGGAAATTGGTTTAAATACTTAGCATATATATAAGAAAGTGTTATAAGTATACAAGACTACCAATCACCTGAAAAATTCTAAGAATAGATAGCTACATATCTTCATAGAGCATTCATTGCTAGTCTATATACAGTAACAAATCGAAAGAGTTTTATCACAGAGTAGTCTTTTCATAGGACCCTCCCGCGTTATCTGATAACGTGGTGAATACGGTACATTTGTCTGTATGACACCCACTCTGAACGTGTAGTGTAAAAATTGTCAACGAATGCATCTGATAGCAATCTGCCATTTGGAAGCGACATGGAGGGTGGTGGAAACTTATGTTTACTTATCCTATGACAAACGTCAAGTACTTCACCTGCATGAATAGAAAATACAAGGATATCATACACACCTGTATGTATTGTTTCGAAAAAAAAATAATATTCAAATTATATACCATATGTGCGTAAAAAACTTGAGATTTCATTCGATCAATATTCACCTATCGAGGCAGAGGAGGCGAACCGAGCGGGTGATTGCTGTAATTTCTATTAAAATCATCGGTAAGGTTCGCCAGACACATCGATACGAAAAAAGTTTCATCAACAATAATTTTATTATCGTAATAACAAAATTACTGGTTTAGTAAATAGATTTACGATTTCCGATCTTATTGCCGCGAACTTAGAGGATTATTCCTTTGGCGTTAACTACATATCGGGGGGAGAAATGGAACCTTTTGTTGGCCTATAGCATTATTATTTCTCATTTTGTTTTGTTTATTAATACAATTGGCTCGAGGCGCAATATTGATATTCAAGTTTGATGATGACTCGCGCCGCGAGTTTTCTCATCCTGTGTATTTTTATGGCTTTTATAACAATTGGGTTTTGCTTTTGTTTAGGTATCGGGGAAAAGTATAATAGTGAATATATTTTAATATTTTTCCACCGTTAAGCATCTTTAAAAAACATTATGGGGAAACAATCTCTGGGGTAGCAAGATTTCAAATATTTATGTATCTCCATAATTGTTGTATATTTTTATTACCCTAACCACATTTTTTTCAAATTAGTGTCCAAAGGGCAATTTTTAATAAAATTCGAAACCATATCTCACGACCATATTTCTTCATTTTCCCATGGTGAAAACGACTCGATGTGAATAAATAACTTACAGTAATATCAATTAAACAATTATGCTGTCTGAATGGAATCGTGGGTAATGATAGTGGGTTGTGCTATAACTCAGGCGCATCTGTTCTATGGCTATTTGCAAAGGCACGACATGCGCCTGCGCAGTTTCTTGCATGGAAAACAGATATTCATAATGTCATTACCAACTGCGAATCATGATTGTTGTGTATTAATAATTCACAGTACGTTATTTCGAAATGGAAATTGCTATCTAATATAAGTTGAAGGTAAATAACTCTAGCAGAAGTTCTTCATATCCAATAGTTATTAGACAGTTATCGTACAAAATGAGTTTAAAATAAATGAGTGCTCAGTTATAAGCGGTCATGATTTTACTATTTGTCTAATTTGCAAATACAAATCTTAAAAGAAATAGGTACGTCTTAGCATCAATATTTCATTTAAATAATATAAAAAAAGATTTTACCTTTTTCATAACTGATTTGCCGTTCCTGCTGCCGGGCATTATCGGCTGCAACTTTAAGGAGACCCTGGATATTTCTAAGAAGGGTTTCCGTAGAAGACACCAGGGTGTCGGCGGTAGGGTCGACAGGTACGTTATTCGGGGAGCCCTGAGTTGGATAACTGACCGTCGCTGGCGACGTGTTCGTCGGTAGGTCGCGTTCACCATCGCTGAGCTCTGCTCCTGGTCAAAAATGTATATTCATATAGTTTTATAAGCATTTTTAAACAATAAAGTAAATTACAAATATAAAGTTGGTACCTACTAGAAATAATCATAAATTGGTAAGTAATGACGACGCAGAAATCTCAATTATTTTATCGATAGCTCGACATGGAGAGGTCTTACAGATATTCAATATAAAACAATTAATAATAAATACGACATCGCGGGTCGCGTGCGTGTATCATTCACATTACAATTATTATTGCGAGGTACACGGATTTCGCGTGGTAGTGCATGCAGTGCGTTGATGGTACCACGTAAGGCATATTCGGAAGATATAAATTAGTAAGCATTATTATTAAAACATTTAACGAATAAATTTTACGAGATATTTAAATATTTTAAATGTAATATAAACCTAGAAATTACTAAAAAATTAAGTATTTTTTTTCTTTTTAGAAAACCTCTACAGCGACTTGGACAAAATATTTTTTATACCACACTTTTTACTTTCTTGCTGACGAAATAATATTATATAATTATTAATATTATATAATTTTTACATGAATTTAAATTGCTCTTAAATAATACCTAACTATAATACGTTAACTATGAGTCGAATGAATGAGTTACTATCAGAATACGGACACTAAACCATTCGACACCGAATGGGCTGACTCTATGCGATTTATAAATGCCTGCCTCGCTACATAATATTGTTACTTAGTCCTTTTGCGGCTTTAGATTGAACGCTCGATTGGTAATAAAATAGGTTTTAAGGTACATAAATTAGAAATTTATAAATGATATTATTACTTTATTTTCAAATCAAAAAGGTTTTTATTTTTATATTATATAGGTTTAAATGGGTATTTTTTAAAAGAGCGAAGAGAAGGAAGTTTTAACACACCGTTCTCCAGTTTCCGCTCAAATTCCAGGTCCCCGTGTCCCCGTGGGGAAATTAAAATAAATAATTACGCCGAATGAGGATCGAATTCACAACCATCGTGTTTGCAGTCACTGCACTACGATATATATAATTTACAAAAATATCTATTTCTAAATTG
>DWAO01002408.1:0-16083 GCA_018230605.1 Heliconius congener | reverse complement strand
TATATATATATATATATATATATATATATATATATATATATATATATATAGATTCCGTAGTCTAACGATCACAATTTGCAAATTTAACTTCAATATTAGTAAAAGCTTTTTCGACATTGATATTCTATCATGCAAGATATTTTCGTTATACCCTCGAATATCATAAGCCTCTATATAATGTACATACATAAATCTGAATTAAAATAAACGGGACTCGCGAATAAATAATGTAAGCTCATTTTAGAGGACTTAAGTCCTTTGCTCTACTTTATACGCCCATGTTTATATTTCTTTTTTTAATGCTAGTAATTAAGAATGAGCAGGTTGTGACTACTGGAAAAATATTATTTCAAAGTAATCTTAATTAAAATTGTAATCATTTTAGCCTCTACTAATTTACCTGTTTATGTTGCATAAGTCAATTAAAAAATAATTTACTTACAAAACAGTTTTTGACGGAATTTTTTGACGTATATTGGTGATTTATGAATATGCCAATCACGTACAAAGCAAGCTTACCTTTTTAATTAAACAGATTAAAACAAACTCAGATTTTTTTACACTAAAATATAATTTAATGTTATTTAATTCCTATTTCGATTCCTAAGCTAAGATTTATTTCCAAAAAAAGTAACGTAGAAATGGTACATAATATAAATAATCACCAATAATATCATGACTAAATATACAATCATTTATAACGTTAATAGCTGACGTTATTTTCGATAAATACTCATAATAATTATTGTACATAGTCTATGGGAAGTAATCACGCGATGGAAAATACTGTACCGATCCACAGATAAACAATGGAGCACGCTAAGCTATCAAATATTTAAAGAAAACAGTTTACATTGTAGATAAAAAAATATACACAAGGTCAAACTGAACTAGCTTTTACTGCGGCTTTACCTGCGTGGTTAAATTGAATTTACTCGGTATATGAATGACATTGGACTCTAAGCGCAGAAGGTAAGTTTGACCGCAGGTACATATATCGACTCTATTAGCGTGATGTAATGGGCCTATGAGCCTCCTCGGTAAAGTGACCATATTATTATACCATATAGAATTCGAACCATTAGTTCCTGTGATTAGCACGTTTAACTGAACAAACTCTACATTTCTATGGCTCAATTTTTTATCTTGTCTGTAATGAATACTGAACTGCGGAAAAAGTTACGATGTCATATGTTTTAGATTTTGTTTTTATTATTTACAACAAAAAGGGTAAGCAAATAAAAACTAAGTTACAATTTGAATGTGTTACAATAAAAATATTTTCGACGATTCCCAAAATATTACAAGATGTTTTCCAAAATATTACAGGATTTCAAGGAAATGATGTACTGAATCGACAACAGTTTCTACTGAGACTATGTCTCGCAGCTTAATTTCCGGTAAAATACAGTCTAAGGAATTTCTATATTTAAGAAGTAAGAGTAGTTAGTAGGAAATATATATATATATATATATATATATATATATATATATATATATAGCACATATCTAGTAATACACATAGTTCAGTATAAAAAAATAAAATTAGCTATTTTTCTTCAAATTTACTTATTAATATTATTAATACCTAAGCTTTATTTTGTCAACGAACACTAGAGCAGAACAATTAAATATTATAATTTTCAAGGGAATCATAATATATCCAGCAAGATTTTTTATAAAAAAGGAATACTATCAAAAAAATATATAAGGAATAAATGTATCTCAAAAAAGTGAATGACTTCAAGAGCGATATAGCTTTTAACAGATATCTAAAACCAACAAACTCACCACCATCTTGCGTGGCCGTACATCTAAACATTAATTACGACGGTATTATAATCACATTCGTTTCGAAGTGTCGTGATGTGGTCATTTGCATTAATCACCGCGTTATGGCCGACACGAGCGAGGATATTTGCGAGGGAATGTCATTTACGAATATACGTATATATGTATATATATTATTTCCCATTGATTTATAAATACGTACTATATCTAATAATTTTATTGCCAACCTGACATGTTGGTCCATACAGCGAAATAGAAAGCTGAACTCGAGTTTGGATGACTGAGGAACAACTCCGCCAGAGCTCAATGTCTGAGGTTAAGTTCAACCAAAGTCATCAACCAAAATCAAGTCGATCGGGCCAGGTGGCATCTCTCCTTAAGTGCTTCTTTCATGTACTCCTGATCTGACACCGGTGCTGACGCGTCCCAGATCCATGGAAGAGCGATCTCTTTCACCCAATCCCGTAGAAAGGCGACGGTTTCGATCCATCCAACTACAGGCCTATTGCTATAACCTCCCTGCCCTCGAAAGTGATGGAGGGCATAATAAATAGCTAGCTCTTGGTTTATCATCGATTGATAAATGACCGTTAATTTGGTTTCCGCCATGCGGCTATTAATTTTGGACATGGCGAAAGCCTGAGATCGAGTGTAGCATGGGTTGCTCTTTGCTAAACTTCCATTCTATGGGCTTCCCGACAATTTATGCAAGTGGATCGCCAACTTTCACTACAACAACACTGGGCGCAGCATCAAGATCATTGCCGATAGTTTCTGATCAGAATACATGTCCGTTATCGCTGGCGTCCCCTAAGGCTGCGTGCTCTCCCTACGCTGTTTCTTCTGCATATCAGTGCTGAAATAATCTTGTGTTTTCCAAATGGGGTGAAAGGAACCTTAGTCAATTCAACTCCAAAAACAAAAAGAAGAAATTTGCACGTTAACCACTAAAAAACCCCCATTTGTCATGTCACCAGTCTTCCAAAACATTCCTCTTATAGCTGCGCTTAAGAAAGTGCGCTTAGTGTCAGCTTACTGGGCCTTAACGTTTCGAGTGACTGCCACTATCGCGATCACCTGGAAAGCAAGGTCAAATTGGCCTCGAAGAAACTGGCAGTACTTCACTTCAAAACAATCATTGTATAGGGCCTAGGTTCGATACCATCTGGATACGGTGCTTCACTACTCTGCGTTTTCGCTGGAACCTCCTTACAAGCACCACGCAACTGTGAAAAGGCCTACTTGCGGCAATGTTTCCAGGTCGATACGACATGGGTACCTTTAAAAAGCGCAACTATCTCCACCTTAAAGACCGGCAACGCACTTGTAGCTCCTCTGATGTTACACGGGCGGCGGTGATCACTTACCATCGCCCTGTACCCGTACGCTCATTTGTTTTGTCTTGTTCCATAAAAAAAGCTACATGTCAGATTATAATTTTATTACAATTCAATCATCATGAATTAAGCTGATTACTCAATAATATCCTTTGTATCTTCATATAGCATATTTTTAAATCTGAGTAACGAATTATTATTTTTAACATTTTCATTTCTTCGCTCTGTCAGCAAGGCAAATGCGCGGCGTTGAGTTCTGCCACTCAACATGCAATGCTTCGAAAATTCGGCGGACAATGTGGAACGGAGTGTATTAACGCTAAGATTCCTCTACCTACTCTTCTGTGTACTCTGTTATGTACGGAATACAGGGTTAACCTGAAAAAAAAATCATTTACTGAATATAAACGGAAAGTAAACTCATAACAGCTAGTCAAAAGACTATATCTTTGAAACTTTCGTATCGCTTCAAGAAAAATAATTTTAAACGAACGTTACATTAGCTAATTGAAAATTGCCAAGTGGCAAGATAAACAAGACCATAAACGAAAACTGGAACACAGTTTTGAGTTTTTAATATCTCTATCTTATCAAATGGGTTCATTAATTTTTTATGAATCAATGTTCAAAGTATGTAGATAAGCATGTATGCAATTATTTGATAATTATTTGATAATTATTGTTTCTCTTTCGTTCTGGTATTATAAGTAAAGTTTGTAACGAAAATATATTTTTTTTATTTGGAAATTTGATATAAACAAAAAAACAAAAGTACTGTAGAGTTAATATTTAATTAAATATTTTATTATTAAATAAATAAATTTCTATTTAATTAAAAATAAAATCTAATAAAATCTCTTAGACTTTATTTGAGGCCTCTTCCTAATTTTTAACTAAAAAAATGTTTTTTAGTATATACGAGTACATAGAGATTGAAACAAACAGGATTAACTAAACAGTCCAAAACGTCCTCTCAATTTTAATCTACCTGTCATTTCCCATGAAGGGTTAACTCAATCTGGCCACAGCCATCACGTATAGGTATTATATTATACATCATTATTCTCCAATTGGGAGAATGACGTTTTGACATGGCATGATCGTTGCGGAATAGCGAAAATGGAAGTGAATGTCTGAATTACACGCGATCGAAAATACGCCTCGAATATCTCGTGACACTTTATATCCGGTGACAGAGGCCGGAGAATGACTGTTTTTAGTGAAAAAAAATGTTAAATATTGAACTATTTCGCATTTACTCGTTGGTATTGCGATTGTTTTAGGCAGATTTTTGTATGTTGGTTGTTTTAGTAGCTAATATTTATTTTTTTCAGCCTCACGCTATATCTCGCATATAGCTCCCCACTTTCTGTAGAATTGTGGAGGCAAAGCGAATTAAATGACGGAGTTCAACGCCGCTCTTTTCCTCAATACCAGAGACAAGAATTGAAAATATGTAAATCGTCTCCGTAACCTGCCGCATTTACGTCACGTCTGGACTCAGTCTACTTATTCTTAAAATAATATTTTTGAATTCATTTGAATTTGAATCGATTATTATTAAAAAAAGTTTAATTCTAATTAAATCAAGTGCTACCACAAAATAAGCAAATATCAGTACAACAGCCACACTAAATTCCAGTACTCTTCCACATGGGCACTACGGCGGGCAATATACGTACAAATATTTGACGACACGTGTATGGTAGAGCGTGATAAGCCCGCACAAACAACATGGAAAATTAACCAAATACGCCCATTTGAAGTCTGCGGGCCGTTTTATTTACAGAATTGCTGTTTGATTATCGATAGGCGGGTTATGCGCTTTTTTTTTTGATTTGGAACCGCTGTTTATATAGGTAAGTTCTGGTTTTGTCAGCTTCTCGGTGTATTTTCCGCATGTAGCATGTAGAGTAGGCAGATTAAGCTTAGTGCTAAGACACTCCGCTTCCTACTTTTCGTCTATAATATTAAATATTTCGTTTCCCAAGTGGAAATCGAATCCACAATCTGTCGCGCTTTCAGTCACCGACTGGCCTCTAAGAGATAAAAACAGATTTTCGATTTGAAACAAAATACTTTTGAAGTGATTTCGTCAAAACTTACGTTTTGCTTACACTTGTTACATTTGAATAAACTAACAGGTTTAGTTCTTTGAACATGCGGATAATTAAAATATCTTGACAGTATGTAGAGTCTGAAAATTTTATATACTACATGGTCTGATGTAATAAATAGTATAATAATATTTCAACTTCGGTTAGAGTTTAATAGCTTTACTGTACGTGACTAAGTTTCAAGGAAATATGTAACATTTTGAACGCCATTCATAATAGCGTCAGCAATAAATTATGCATCCTTACTTTAAGAACAATGTTCTTAGACTTTGAAGAGAAATTTCTTCATGTTTTTCGTTTAAATATTTTGCATTTATCTAGATTATTTAATTAATTTTTCCATAACATTTATATTACTATCTATTACGGCTAAGCAAAAGTATTGAAATAAACAAAGAAGTATGACAAACATTTATTTATTATTAAATCTTCAGATAAATTTATATTAATTTTACCTTAAAAATCGTTAAGCCCTTTAATTTGCATGAAGAATTTCAATAACGTACAAAGCGTGTATATCTATAATCTATACGCTATAAATATAGCGGTGGTTGGGGGTACAGTACGCTGGATGGCATTTTGAATGAATAATTGCGGCTCAGATTTGACGTGAGGTATTTTTATTACCTATCTTCCACTGTGAACAGTATTTGAATAATATACGTTATTGAACTTATGGAAAATTGTTATGATTAAAATGGCGAACGGATCTAATTTTTTGTTTTCTATTAGCACTACAGTGTGTTTAGGCCAGTCGTGGTGCAGGGGAACAAGATGTAACTGTAAACGCAACAGATTATGGGTTCGATTACAACTCGATTAAAATAAATAATGAATATTATCATTTTTTCGCCACTAGTAGTTGAGTTTCGCCACTCAATAAAATGCTTCCAGAATGCTGCAGCAAATGGGAACTGAGTGTCTTAACATTACGTTCCCTCTCTGCCTATCCTGCCGGAAGCAGCGTGATGCTTAAAAAAAACAAAAGATGGTGTATAGCAATACATTGTTAGATCTTAATAGAACTTGTATTCTACTATTATTATCACTGAGACTATTGTTATTACAATAGTCTCAAGTAAAAAGCTCCATTACTTAAAGCACTGAACAACAATATCAAGTAGTGCTTAGAGTCGTTAAGACGATTTAATTGCTGCATTTGAAACATATCGTAAAACGAGATATGACTTTACCAACAGCTTTCCACTTTATGTGTTAATAGTATTTATTATTTTCAAACAAAATTAAATTTATATGTTTATTTTTTTATATTTTTAAGTTCATATTATATAAACAATAACCTAATGTGCACAATATGCTACAACATCTAGAAAATTACAAAGTTCTATAGAACGTAGGAAATTGAACATATTTCAATTCCATTACTTTGAAAGATCGGAAGTATGATTAAAATGACAAAGGTTCGACAGGGACAATGACACCCGTCCTAATCGGTCATATTCGAACGAATATCGACCTTATTAGCGCAGATTTTGATATAACTTTACGTTATATTATTGAATGAGCAAGTTTACAACTTAATAATGTTTGTCCCGCCTGCGCCGAACACATCTATATAGCTCGGGCTCCCTAATGTCTATAAGTGGCTACTCTACCGTCAAGGTGTTTTATTGAAATTTTGATAGATTTAGAGTGAGTTGGGGTCGTGATGTTTTAGATCTTCGTTTATTTATAAATAATGGAAATAAAATTTAACATTATCAAGTATTTTATGCAACCAATACGGTTTATGGTTTTAGTATGCAGCTGCACGTTGTATCCCGCATACAGCAGATTAAGTAGAGGGAACCTAGTGTTGAGACACTCCGTTTTCCGCCGAATTTTGAGGTATTGCGTGTACGGTACAGTATTGTATTGTATTTATTGTCTTAAATTATCAATAAAAACTTACCTGAACTTAAATTAATCTAGAGTAGGTCCTTGAAAGGGATGTTTGTAATAATTTCTCTGTGAAGTCTGGAAACGATTTTAATAATAATAAATATTTTTACACGTTCCTATTATCTATTAAAAGCTGAAAAAGGTAGACAGGCTGAGGGAACCTGTTGTTATCATACTTCGTTCCCCGCTTTCCCCCGAATTCTGGAAGCATTGCGTGCTGAATGGTAGAACTCAACGCTGCGCTTTGCCTCGACACCAGAGCGAAGAAATGGAATTTTTTTTTTAAATTTTAATTTTAAATAAATTTTTTTTTTTTTTTAATTATTTTAAATACATTTTAAATAAATATATAATTTCCTCGAGCGGGGATCGAACCCACAACCAGTCGCGGTTACAGTCACAATTTGTGCCCCTGCGCCACGACTGGCCTGTTATCATAAATAAATATAAACGACAGCAATATATTATGTTCTTAAAAATATAAGCTAGCTGTGTAGCATAGCAGTAAAGCCAAGTTTTATGATCAAACTTTGTATTTGTATGAACAATCAGTGAACATTGTGGAAGTTTGGAATATTGCAGCTCTGGGCGTTCCACTAATGCTGACAGGTTTATTGGTAAATATCCTGTCGATTGGAAACTTTCATAAAGTTGTTAAATAATTTTATAATATTATAGAAATATAAATTATAAATACTAATATTGTTCTGTTGAATCATTTGAAAATGTAATTAAATCAATTATTGTATCACAATACATAAATTAACGATATTTAGTGCAATAAATTATTATTATATGCATCGACGATTTTAAAGCAGATTTTGCATTATTGAGAACAACGAACCTATAGTTGATACAAATGTTAATATATTGTATTTTCTATTTATTAGCTTCACGCTGTATCCCGCAGCAGGATATCTGGTGTTAAGACACTCCGTTTTATCACTTTCCGCCCCAACAAGAGAGAGATATTGCATGTTGAGTGACGGAGCTCAACGCTGCACTTTGTTTCCAGACCAGACCAGATTCAAGAAATGAAAATAATTTACATTCAGCACCCACATAGTACGGCCACGTTAAAAAAAATGTTAATGTTTATTTTAAATATCGATCAAATACAAACACGCAATGGTATTAATATTTATTAATTTCGAACAAGAATCACGAACTGCGTGATTTATAGTAAGGTTCGCGTACTGGGGCCCGCTGTATTGCAGTAGTGTCGCCACGTCGCCCCGGCACGGCCACTTATTTCATTTCATTTCGTCGCAACAAAAGCGGGATTAGTCCGCCATTCGCCTCCCTTAATACTAATTACCGATTTCTGACTCCTTCGTTAAATCGGAAAAAGAAATGAATCGGGAGAGAATGACATTCGGTGTGGTTATTGTAAAACTTACGTACAAATGAGTGAGGAAGTGAAGCCAGTGGTGGTGATGGAACTAGTGTATGATTGTAAGCGCGATAGGTTACTGGTTCGATCCCCATTTCGAGGAAATGAAATATTTTATAATTTCACTTCTTCGCTCTGGTGTCGAGGCAAAGTATTGTGTTAAGTTTCGCCACTTAACACGCAATGCCACCAAATTCATCGGAAAAAAAGGAACACAATGTGTTAACACTAGGTAGTACCTGCCTACCCTGCTGTGTACGCGATTCAGCGTGAAACTGAAAAAAAATAAAATAAATAGAAAAATATAGAAAGAAATAATACAATTCAATAGAAAAACTTTTCAGACGCAACCATGTCGTTATTACCAATATTCTTTGCGCTATGAATATATGTCAATTATTTTAGAATAAAATTTTATACGATAGATGCCAACTTAACAATGTAGATCTAATACTCTGTAAGAAGATTATATTATATTTCAAACAGAGCTAACAATTTCTAAGCAGTTTTATAATAAAATTTATATGGTTAAGTTTTATGGATGGTCGAGCCTCTAGACAAGAGGGCCAAAAGGGACAAGAGGGCGTATTTATAGTGCTAAAGGTTAGGAGTTTTTATTGACGATCCAAAGGCAATTTCACTATTTGATTAAAATGAGAAGTTATTGAAAACAAAGTGACATTCCTTACTTTGAAATAGCAAATATATATATTTTTTAATTTTAAATAAAATATTTATATTGACTGACAAATGTAAAAATGCTGTAAATTTTTTAGAAGGATCTAATTTTGAATTAGACGACAGTGAACAATAGCTATGTCACTATTTGGTCTCTTATGCATAGTCTACAAGTCGTAGAGTAGTAATTTGGTGTTGAGTTCCACCACTCAACAAATACAGCAGGAAGAAGGAAACGGCGTGTCTTAACGCTAGGTTGCCTCTGCCTATCCCGCTATATGCGGGATACAGTGTGAAACTAATATTTTTTTTAAATAAAGCATAAAGTAAAAAATCGGAGCAGCAACAACAACAAGGATTAAAATAAATTATAAAATTTACCTTTTCAAAAATAGCTCTACGCCAAAACACATTCCGTTCCACTAAGAAATACATGCCAACGCAAGTCTCCCGGGATGCAATACAATACGTATTTACTCTTTGCGCTGGTGAAATTAACTCTCAATTTATTATTTACTTTCATTCCCCCGGCGATAACTCAGTAGCCATGTTGTCAGGTGAGACAGTGAGTTCCTCTCTTCCTCTCTGAACTCAATAAAACGTCCTCTTAATTCCTACATATTTTTGTCTGAAGATTTTTTTTTTATTTTGCTGACTCTCACTTATAACACGTAAATTTTGTAGTAAGAATAAATTAAAATAGAAATACATTTAAATATTATTTAGTGTATTACATTACATTTTTATTTATCTACATTTTCATAAACTTCCGTTTTTATTTTTCATTCATTTCGTACTTAACCCGATTGAGCGATGCAAACGTGACGTATTTTAAAAAAAAATTAGCAATTTTGTGACCAAATTGTTCTATGTCATCGCTATATAATGTCACTTTTACATAATTGTAAATACATAGCTAGAGAATCTCTGCTACTCTAATAACAAATATTATATATACATAGATACATAAGAAGATATGTATCAAAGTTGTTTTTTTTTAATTAATATTAATGATGGACTGAGGGATTTGTGCCTGTTTAATGAGAACCTTCCGCTCTAACCCATTAAAGAAAACCTTTGACGTTTTTTCCACTGTATATTCTTTTACAAAAAAAGGAATTATTTATTTCTTATAGAAACTCTTTAGACATTTCAATATTATCTATTTGACATGTAAAGGGAAACAGATATTTAAATATATTATAAAATATATAATAAAAGGCGCAATGTTTTAATTAATATTGTATATTTATCCTTTTGATGAGTACAGCTAATAAAATTTATTTGTTTAATGATATTTATCTTATTTAACTACTTACTAACTAAATATATATAAAACAAAATTGATATTATCATTTAAGATATAAGTAAACAGATACCCGCCTACAGTAAGTGAGGAGCAATTTGCAAGCATTTCAGGCCCATCGCCTTCATGTAATTACAAAATTATACGTTATATGGTTATCCTTGACGCTATATTAGAACGGTTGAGTTATGGAGATGATGATTTTAGATTTTACTGATATACATAGATCAATATTAGAGAAGTATTTAAGATATACCAAAATAGAGATATCGTTACGTCTTTTAATATAAATAGTGCAAAAAAAATAAAATATATGAGCTTTACACTTTATCACACAGCAGGTAAGGCAAAGGGAACCTAGTATTAGGACGCTCCGTTAACCATTTTCCGCCGTATTCTGCAGGCATTGTGTGTTTAGTGACGGAACTCAACGCCGCGAAATTTTGATATAGTTTACGTAATAAAATCAATCAAATGAGTAAATAATGTACAGCGGACCATTTAATATACATCTAAAAAGTTAATAAACTTGGAATTGCGCAAATTGTACAATTTCACACCATTTCAAGGTGGAGGTAGCGTTGGCATTTCTAATAGAAAATTGCCTATTTAGTACAAGACAAAGGAAGAAGTAGAGATGACTGAGAGTTGTTAATACATTTTAACGCTCTCTCTCTCTCTCTTTTACCAAGTATTAAAAAAAGAACGTTTTTAGTTAACTAGATTTACAATCTGATGAAATCTAGTCACTCAATTTTGAATCGGATATCTTTAGCCGATTGAGCTGAAATTTGGTATATGTTTAATAAGGGCGTTATTTATAATACCCGGGTATTGTAAACAAATTCTAACTATATGAGACCAGCTGAGTAATTATTTTGTATACTTTAATCAAATGGTCTAGTTATTATGAATATTGCTGAGTAAACATTGGGCAATTTAATTGTAAAGCTACATTTATAATTTTGCATTAAAATGTATTGAGGCCAGTCGTGGCGCTGGGGCACAAAGTGTGACTGTAAAATCTACTGGTTATAGGTTCGATCCCCACTCGAGGAAATGAAATACATCTAATTTGGTGCTGATGCAAAGCGCGGCGTCGAGTTCCACCACTCAACACACAATGCCTCCAGAACTAGGAGGCACTCTCTGCCTACCCTGCTGTGTGCGGGATACAGCGTGAAGCTGATAAAAACAAATAAAAAATTGCGTTGTTTCAAAATTACACATGTATGTACATCCCTTTGAAGTTCAATCCTTTCTAAAGTTACGTTATAAATTGATAGCATAGAGTTGAAAAGAATTTTAATATTTTTAGAGTATTTAAATAAAAGTCTTTTTTTAATTCACATTAGCTTAAAATCTTACAAAGACTTCACTGGCCAAGAAGTATAGCGCAACTGTGACGCTAAAGAACTATTTCTTTCAGCTTATTTTCCTCGCTACGAGGCGGCGTTGAATTTCGCCATTCAACTCATTCAACGCAATGCCTCCAGAATTCGACGGAAAGTGGGGAACGGAAATGCCTAAGGAAACGGAAAGTCTTAACACTTTGTTCTCAGCTTTCATTCGCCTATCTTGCCATGTAGGGAATACAGCGTGAAGCTAAAAAAAACGATTATTATTTGCATTCTGTGATGTGAACGGGACTACTAAAAACTAATAATTATATTTTATTTATCTAATAATATTATTATTCGCTCCATACATACACTTACAATAAAACGGAGAACAGATCATTTAATATCAAAATCATAAAACAACCATATCAATATTTTGAAGAACAAATAACATAATGAATGTTAGTATTCAAGTATCGCTTTAACGCTGCTTGTACACAGTCAACACTAGACACGCGTCAACATTCTGATTGGATGTTTACAAAGATTGTGTACTAATCCACGTATTCTTTGAACTTACTATTCGGTTCACGGAACAGAACGGAACGGATCACCTTTTCACGAAATTCGAACGTGTTACACCATGCTAGTTATTAAGCCTTGTTGCGTAAACAAAATTAATTTTAATCAAGTGAAATGGGAGCAATTAACCCTCCTTTTCACGCCGGCTCCTCTTTCTGTACATGCAAAGCGTGTAATGAGAGCTGGATATGCATTATTTTCATGTCACGCCCGTGGAACTGGTGTCGCACCGTATGCAATGAAATCTTATGCGTATATTAAATTAACTGCTAGCTAGCGTGTTTAAGGGAGGGAGCGTGCCAGTGTATTTGAGTGTTTTGGAATATTAATAATATTTACATGTAATTTGTTATCGACATATATAAGTCACTCAACACGCAATGCCTCGAAAAATTCGGCGGAAAATAGAGAACGGAGTGTCTTAACACTGGATTCCGTCTGCCTACGCTGTTGTATGCTGGATACAGCGTGAAGCTGATTTTATTTATTTTTATGTATATTATTAGATTTTAATTAATTTTAATTATATTTTTTTACATTCAAATTATCCCTAAGCAACAATATAAATTTTGATCCATTGTTACTATTTAACAATACAATTGAGCGTGAATTCTGTATATAAAAATTTTGTCTGTACGTTTTATTATATTCAATTTGAAACGCTACATACAAAAGTCACGCGCAACTACGAGGCACTCTTTTCATAAAACATGGACGCCACGCACCGAACGCGCTACGTACAATGCATTCACCGAGAAGTGTTTTAACTGTGAAAGCCTATTGCCTAATTTGCATTCACAGTTTCTCCCATGCGTCGTTTTTTTTTTGTTTGTAAATTGCATAGGTTTGTTCAGCGTTACTTTTTGCTCTCTAAACTGTTCATGGAATACGGGCTTTATTTTAAACTAGCTTTTACACGCGGCTCCTCCCACTTGGTCATTTATCGTTTTTCGATAGAAAACGTATAAACAAAGCAACTTTTATACGTTTACGCAAGGAAGATCTAAATTTATCCCGTATATAGTATACATCCCTTCCTCGAATTTGCTATTCCACGCAACGAATACATCAAATTAAGTCCAAATAAACTCTTCTACTTTTTAGTATTAGTGTATATAATAATAAATAATACATCGTTATATCGTAACTTAGTAAAAAAGCTTATTGAATCGTCACTAACTTAAAATATCAGCACTGCATAAGTAAATTTCCTTGCCTTTAGTAAGTAAATTTCACTTAAGACAAAAATTAGATTTAATTTTTCTCTAACGACTTTCGGGTGTTAATTATCTTAAAAATCAGGGGCTATGAGACGTGTCAGGACAAGGGTAACCTACTCGTTAATCATCCAGGCCGTGCTATCTCAACCTCGTCCGCTCGTCAACATTTTCTGTTTATTATAGTACTATTAAGATCGTTACCGTCCAAGTTTTATGAGGAACAGGTTGTTTTTTTTTTCTTGAAATGCTTAAGACGAGGAAATATGAAAGTAAACAATTGGTATTGTTTTTAGAATTTGATATAAAACTTTGTAATTCAATATACATCATTCTGCTATCCACATTATTATCAAATTTCTAAGATTCTTTGCCTTAATTTCTAAGAATCTAGCTTAACTTAGAAACCTAAAATTTTGTAAGATTATAGCTTTTAAGATTTAAAAATATCTTGTTCTAGGAAATGTATATAAATCTAACTGCGCGGACTCGAACCCACACCTCTTGGTAACCACCCAACCGTAGAACCTTTTGTAGAACATTTCTACGTTCTACGTTCCACAGTTTCCAATAGTTCTCTATTGGGAACCGTGCAAATGCTTTTCATTTTTCAATAAGTGCGGATACAAGACCCGTTGTGTTTACATTTCGTTTTCATTTTACAATATGATTTTCTATCTATAATACGGTTAAAACGAGTATTTTACCAAATATTTATTTACGTGCACTATGTACCTGTATCTTTGACGTTTTGTCAAATAAAATATTTATTACAAAGTTACTTAAGCCAGCCATGACTCAGCGGCACAAAGTGTGACTGTAAACGCGACTGGTTGTGGGTTCGATTCCCACTCGAGGAAATGAAATATTTAATATTTTCATTTTCTTCGCTCTGGGGTCGAGGCAAAGCGTGGCGTTGAGTTCCCCCACTCAACACACTACGTCTCCAGAATTTGACGAAAAATGTAAATCAGAGTGTCTTAGCACTAGGTTCCCTCTGTCTACCCTGCTGTGTGCAGGATACAGCGTGACGCTAAAAAAAAGTTGCTTAGAAAAGAATATTGCACAATATATTCTTATTATACACCTATTTCTTGAGGCATTTCACGATGACTGAACTGAATGTACAGGCTCGAATTAAATATACATGTAATCTGTTAACTTCATACTCCAAAGCCAACAACAGTTCGCAAGATTCATTACTCCGCTGGGCCGGCTCCGTTGAAGACGATAAGAATTAAGAAGAATTGTTGTTTTATTATTTTCGGTTCACGCTCTCTTTGAATTCCCTTGTATTCTCATATAATTAGCCAAATCCTCCTTTGTAAATAATAAATGGTGTTTCTCTAAGAAATTGTTGGGGATTCATTATCGACCTCCGACCGGCGTTGTAGAGACGTTTCTGTTATATTACTCTTGGTAGTATGTTATGTATCTCTATTATATTAGCCAATTAAGATTAGTAATTAAGCTTATGGTATCTGTGGATATATCTAATGTTCGCTTCTGATTTATTTTTTGTGTGACAATTATAATAGAAAATAATTATCAAATTCAAATAATAATATTTATGAAATAGATACATTTTATAAAGAAAAAGTGGATGCCAGTCGTTGCGGAGGGGCATAAGTGTATGGCTGTAAACGCGACTGGTTGTTAGCTCAATTCCCACTTGAGGAAATTAAATTTTTATTTAAATTTATATTTGGATATAGTTAAGAAGAAGACAGTGGCTTATACTAGATTCCCTCTGTCCATCCTGCTGTGTGCGGGATACAGCGTGAAGCTGATTTAATTTATAAAGAAAAAGATTATCGTAGATATTTCACTTTACAAGAGAAATTACACATACAAGTACACAAGTTGCCTTACTTATATATAAAATATTGTCGTCGTCGTCCTATTTACGGGAAAAACGACAGGAAGCATCAATCATCTCAATTCATCTACTCTCCCGTAAGAATGACACATTATTATTATATCCGTTTTTTGGATCGACATAAAAAAAATACCCTTTCATAGTGCACAAGCCAATTTTTTCTGTTGTATGTAACATACATTCGACTGAAATTAACGCTATTGTTAGTAAAATACAAACAATATTTTTGACCTGATTTCCATTATGGCTCTACACTTTTAAGTTGCATTATTTGAAATTTTTGCCCTCAAAATAGTAACCAATGCTTGTTTTAACTTATTCTTTCGACAAATTCAATAACGTGAAGGCTTTGATTAAAAACAAACTTCGATTTTCTTATCGCGAGCTAGAACACCTGAGGAGAGTAAACGTAGCGCTAGCAATGTATTATATAAATTTAACAGATTATTGACGATATTATTAAACACTAGCGGCCCGCCTACGGCGTCGCCCGCTTAAAATACATGATTATTGATTTAATAAGCAGAATTGATTGACAACT
>DWAO01002407.1:0-16084 GCA_018230605.1 Heliconius congener | reverse complement strand
TTCCCTCTGCCTACCCTGCTGTGTGCGGGATACAGCGTGAAGCTGATTTAAAATTCTAAAAGATTATAATTTTTCTTTATTCTTCTACTTTTTCAAGAAAAATGTTAGATTGAATTCTGCAACTCAACAAGTATTATGTCAAATATATTTTTGACAAAAAATTACTCACAGTATATCTTTAATGCGTAAATACGTAACAAAAACTATTATATTGAAATACAAAAGTCAACAATAAATGGTCTTTATTTATCAAATGCTTGTCGATCTAGAATGTGTCGGTATAGGTAAATCATGAGTAGGATAAGTACAGGGATTTTTTTAGCTTCACGCTGTATCCCGCACATAGCAGGGTAGGCAGAGGGAACCTGGGAATCTAGTGTTAAAGACGATTGGCTCTAATTAAAACACTTCTGTGCCCCAATTACCACCGTAATCTGTAGGCATTGCGCATCGAGTAGCGGAACTCAACGCCACGCTTTGCCTCTTTACGATAAAACATAAATATAAAACATTTTATTTCCTTTGGTGGGAATTGAACTCACAACCTGTCACGTTTACAATCACATGCATGTGTATAATTTGCCCCTTCGCCACGCTTGGTCTCAGAGGGAAACCTAATGTTAAAAAAATGTGTTTCAATCTTTGCAATGAATTTGCGAGATATTGTGTGTTGAGAAGCGTCTGTCAAAGCAGATTATTGAAAATAATTCATGCGTCCGAGTGGTAATCGTACCTAAGACTATCTCGTTTACAGTAACACAAAGTCCTATAACTGAAATATTTTGCTCAAATCTAGATATAAAGACCAAATAAGAAATAGATTATCACTATTTATATTTATAAATAGTGATAATCTATAGTGTCATGGAGAGGTAAATTTGGAAGAGGCTGAAATCTGACCAAGATGTAATTTAGTAGAATAAATAAATTAAAATAATATATTAGTAAGGTTCTTTTTAAGAACTTAAAATAAAATTGAAACTTATTTCTTTCTTACTAATAATATTTTATGGTGTTACCAAATATCAAATTCCCGCACCAGAGAATCAAAATACGGCGTTAAATTCCACTACTCAACCCGCAGTGTCCCGAATTCTTCCCCTGTCTATCCCGCTATTAGCGGGAAACAGCGTGAAGCTATACAAAAGTACTAAATTAAAATAAATACCTATTTAAGGTATTTCATTAATAGTCTCGAATCGGCAGTACGTAATAAAGGCTAGTACATGACGAAACCAATTGCATACCCTTAATCGGTCGGAGTTAGGCAAGTTGTTACTCCATCGTGACTTTGATGGCGATATGACATAAAATCATATGTCAAATGATCGATATTAATTTTAGCATCTATTAGATGGGGATAAGGTCGAAATTTGAGTGAAAATTACAAAATTGGCAGTAGCATGGTGGAGTGGAAGGTATTGTAGGTAGACTAGAAGCCTGTGGGTTCCATCCTTGCTTTATTTATATAAAAATTAAAAATATTTTAAATTTTCTAAGATTTATTAGTAAATTTATGTTTGGTTTTCGTTATGTACCTAATATCTAAAACAAATTAAGAATTATGAATATCGTCATATTTTTCAATTCAACACATAATGCCTTCAGAATTCGATGGAAAGTTGGAAGAAGAGAGTCTTAACACACTCTCTGCCTACCCTGCTACATGCGGGATACAGCGTGAAGCTGAAAAGAAAAAGAAAAAATAAATAATAATATCAAACAGTGAGAAATTGATATGACAACACACAGCTTTTATCTCCCAATTTCGAGATATTGCACGTTGATTAGCGGAACCCAAAACCGTGATGTGTCTTGCCCAAGAGTTTAGTAAATAATCGCTATTATTAAATATTAAATAGACGTAGACATTACATTCAATGGTGTAATGTCAAATCGATGTCACTTATTAAATATGATTTGTAAACAGATCTCGTTACGGTCGAGGAGGTTATTGTGGCGTTTGAAAACGTGTGTAGCAATATTGCACGTTTAACGCTTTTATGGGTTCGAATCTTTTGTAAGTTATTATTGACTGGTATATAAAAGAAGAGGCCAGTGACGGATGGCGTGATAGAGGGGCATAAGCGTGATTGTTAACGCGACGGTTGTGGGTTCGATTTGTACTCGAGGACATTAAATATTGTATATTTTAATTTCTTCACGCAACACTAGACGTGCAAAGCGTGACGTTGAGTTCCGCCACTCAGCACACAATGTGTCCGGAAAGTGGGAAACGAAAGTCCTTTAATAACGATGGCAGTGGGTGGGTGCTCATTACCAGAGCGATAATGAAAATATTAAACATATTATATTAATTAATATATTAATTCCTCGTGTGGAAATCGAACCCACAACCTGTCGCATTTAGAGTCACATGCCTGTGCTCCTGCGCCACGACTCACACTGCATTTGATTTCCAAATGTAATATAAAATTTAAAATCATAAATTAATATTTTAAAATTTTAATATTTAATATTTCATCCAAAGATTAATGTATGTTTGTACTTTAAAAGATATAAGGCAGGAACCGTATAAGGTAGCTTTAATACTCTACGGAGCTTAAGTCGCTCACTTTGTCTTAAGACCCGCCGTGAGATTATATTTACATATTCATAATGTTGGTGTATGGGAATTTATGAAGTCACACTGCTTAGAAGCTTTTAAGATATCAAATAAGAAATATATTTTAGCTACTGTGACTCAGTTATTACAATATATGTGACTTATTTTATTGTTATGGGTTCGAATTTATTTACGAATTTCGTATTTATAATTAATATGGGGAAAGTGCGTTAGGAGTAGGCAGATGGAACTTAATACAAATTCTGATGCCGACTTTCAGTCCAATTTTCAAGATATTGCATATGAAGTGACGGAACTCAACGCCGCGGTTTGTCTTGTTAAAAATAAAATAACTCTCGGCGGCATAGAATCTGCAATACAGAACAGTCACGTACAACCAAACATTATACGGCTACGCCACGATGGCATCAAATTGTGTATTTAGTATAAATATTTAACCACTTTCAAAAATTGAGTATACAATAATACATTTAGGTATATTTTTTTATATTTTTTTTATATTTTGTTGCCTTACTTTCACTAACAGTACGCAAATATTTCTTGTTGTTTGAACAATTTGTTTTGGATAATCCTACAGAGTAATCTGATCCAATTTGAAGAAGATACTCTATTTCCAATTTAGGGAATTAACTGTTTAATTTAGGGAATAGAATCCATACTACTATAAAAAAGCTGAAAAATTAGTTCGATGAGCGCACTAATCTCAGGAACTGCTGGTTGAAATTAAAAACTATATTCGTTTTGAATAGTCCATTTTTTGAGGAGACAATAAGTGTCTCAACTCTCAATTATTTCCATATTTCATAATATTGATACTATGTTATGGCCACACAATGACAATTTAATCTATCGTGGTGCGTCCCAGGTTAAACGCAATGATTGTAGGTTCGATCCCCACTGGGATGTATGAAATATTTTTATTTCTTTTATTATCTTGCTCATGCAAAACAAAGCACGGTATTGACTCTCTGCTTTTCTTCTATTCAGTTTCCTTTATCTGTCCCAATATGCGAGTTAAAACGTGAAGTTTGAAGTTTGCTTTCGGCTTTAACTTTAAATGGGAGTCAAACTCCTTACTTTGAATCGCTCACTGAAGAACTAGCTTACTGAGCTAATGGTATTATGATTTTAAATTATAATAAAGTAAATTTAATTAATACTTCATATTTTAAAAAGTGTCTCAATAGACGTCCTACTACATAGACTTTAATTAACAACATCTACTTTAAAAATGCTTGGAAGTGACCCATTGACGGACCTGACTGACCACTCCTAATATTTCAAGGACGTTAACTTAACGGTATTAAATTTCTAATTCTGTACATTCTTTTTTTGTACAGTGAATAGTAGGTTAATGTTTATACAAGATAATTGTTACCTATTTTTAGCTTCTCGCTGTATCCCGCTTATAACACGGTAGGCAGAAGCAACCTGAGGATGAATTCTAGAGGCATAGCGTGTTGACTGGCGGAACTCAACGCTGTACTTTACCTCGTTACTAGAGCGAAGAGACTTCCTTACTTCTTAAACTTACTTCCTTCCTGCCATGGAACTTCCTTAGTGAGTTCTAATTTAGGCACCAAGTGACTTATCACTAAGCTCTCTTTTTTACTCCTTAAAATTCAAGAGACGCGAGGAAAAATTGTGAAAGGATACCTACATCACGTCCAATAACACAAAGTAGTACCGACCCTTTTCGTATGTAAAGTGAAACATAAAAAACTTATATTTACTTCACATGTCCGTTACGATCACTTCTTAGTTAACGATACGATTTTTTATATTAAACGTTGTTGTTTAAACGTTGAATAATAATATTTGTTTTTAAATAATACTAAATTTTGGACGACCAGATATTTCAAAATATTATTATAATGATAAATTATTAATATAACAAAAACCAGTAACGTTAAAAAAATATGATATATTACCTAGATTACATTAATGTAACATGTATGTATGTATTTTATATAAAAAACTCCTATTGAATCATATGTGTATTAGTAAAAACCTTATTAAATTCGGTTGCGTAGCTTAAAATAACTGTATAACTTATCTTACTTGGTTTTATATGTAAAAAAATATCAAAAGAAAATATTAAAATATAAATCGTGTTGTGTAAATATTTTGTGAATGATCCTAAAAGATGAAACTTTACGGAGGTCCCAGAGCAATGACCTCTTTCTCAACATTTCTCAAAATTGTAAATTAAATTGTTTTTACACCCAGGCCACTGTGGTGCAGTGGAAGCGTTTGACTGTAAATACGACGGTTGTGGGTTCGATTCCTAATCAGGAGCATTAATTATTATAATTTTCACTCAAAACAATGTTTTAATTCGAGTGGCGCTTGGAGAACAGAGTGTTATGACATTAGGTTTTACTTCTCTATCCTGTTATGTGGGATAAAGTAAGAAGCTATATATTGTGGCGATTGAAGAATGGGTTCTTTTAAAAGGCAAAATGTAATTCAAAAGTTGAACCTATATCTACCGAGTAGTGTCAGATACATTTCAAATGCGTCTTTTTTCGATGGGAATCGGTCGCAGGAATGACATATTTCATATTATCATTTTCTAACTCTGGTAACGAGGCAAAGCACGGCGTTGAGATCCGTCACTCAACACACAATGCGTCTAGAATTCGGCGAAAAGAAGGGAACGTACTTTCCTAGCACTAGGTTCCCAGGTTTTCTCTGCCAATCCTGCTATGTGCGGGATATAGTGTGAAGCTAAAAAAAGATATCAAAATTTAAACCAAACCTCGAGTAGATTATTGTACTCGGATATATATCATTGTGTCTTTAGGTAGTACCTAAAGGCGGTGACTCACAAATTAAATAATATGTTATACTTACTCATATTTAAAGTACAAATTAATTTATTATAATAATTTTAGGTATATAATAAGTTAATGATTTTTTTTTTATTTTATAATATTATTTACGCATAATATACAAAGTATTTAGATGTAGAACAGCGTTGGGTTTCGCTAGTATCGTAAAGTAGTAAGTTTATTTTATATTGATATAAAAAATATAAATATTTCTTCAAGCACTTCACTTTTTTTTAGTTACACGCTGTATCCCGCATATTATATTAGGAAATTCTTCTTCTATTATTCAGTTCTAATCCTGGTAGACAGGGGAAGACACTTCGTGTTGAGCAGCGGATTTCAATGCCACCAGGGCGAGGAAAATGAAAATATTAAAGATCTAATTTCTCTGAATCGAACCCACGACCGTGGCGATTAAAGTCAGATCAGAGAGAAGTCAGAAACGAGCTCAAGGCATTAAAAGTGGGCTGTTTTAGCTTTCATTAAAAATAAAAAAAAATCTATACAACCGTGCACACCAGCCTTATACAGACACTCGTGAATGTAACAAAGTCATATCATACATATTAATATAAGGCTAAGTTTGCACTGTATGCGGCGTTTCATATTAGAGTATGCAGTTCTGACATAGAACTGCAGCATATGAATTATAATTTGATCTAACGTATTGAAGGAAGATAATATGATTTAGATAGAGAAATGGCTATTGTTTTTTTTAACTTCACGCTGCATCCTACATATAGCTCGATAGACAGAAAGAGGGCTAGTGCTAAGACACTCCGTCCCAACATTCCGCCGAAATCTTGTGGCATTGCGTGTGTCGCAATTATTTTATGATTGCAATATGTTTTTATTTTACTCCGCATGTTTTTATGTCAAGATAATCATTCTTCAAGCAAAAAAATCGAATGCACAAACATCGTGCATTAGACAACTACTAGTTCTTAATTCTAGTTTCCCTCTAACCGGGATACCTAGCCTGTTATGCGTGAAAACGCGTGAAGCTTCTATTTACTTTTATTTCATACATTTAGTAATCAAATATTTATATTGCTAGAAATATATTTACACAATTACATCCTGTATACAAGTTGTATAACACTAGTTGGCCTTATTAGTGTTTGTATGTAAGAGGATTTTTATTGTAAGCTGTACATGTTGTTATGTACAAGTTCCGTTCCGTTACAAGAATCCTTTCACTATTGTTATTAGCGGAAACTATTGTTTATATTTGTGATATAAAGTGCGGCGTTGAGTTCCGCCACTCGATACGCCATCGGGTGACTCGGCACTAGGATCCCCGGTTCCTGTCATTTCTTATCCATTCTATTTACGGGATATAGCATGAAGATAATATAAATAAATATTATTGATACCTTTTGACTCCATATGTTATTGTTTAAGGAATTTATATTTAAAATAATTCGATTTTTATTTTGGTAACATTGAATTCCATCATTTAAGATATATTGTCCCCAAAATGGAATGAAAATGGACTAATATACGATTTAAAAAATAAATTTATAAGCAAATGGAAAAAGATTTAAAAATTATAATGTAGAGTTGTATGATGCAATAAATCTATATATTACATACGTCTAAATAAAAAATATAATTAAATCATTACAACACACTGTATAATATTAATTTGTTTTAAAAAGTCCATTGCACTGAAAGTAAAATTTTCAAGGTCATATCAATTTAAATAAAAATCAAATAAATCAGCTTCTCCCTGTGTATCCCGCACACATCAGGGTAGGCACAGGAAACCTAGTGTTAAAACACTCCGCTCCCCACTTTCCACCGAATTGCTTCTGGAGTGGCGGAACTTAACACCGCTCTTTGCCTCTAGACCAGAGGGAAGGTATGGAAATATAAATTTAAATAAATATTTCATCTCCTCGAGTGAGGATCGAACCCACCACCAGATTTTGTGTCCTAGCGCCACGACTGGCCTCTATATACATAATATGGTTATATCAATTTTATTTCAATTTTTGCGTACAAATTTTTGTTATTAATTATTGATTTCATTTTGTTTTCAGGTAAGCATTTTTTTCTTATACCTGCATTGATATCAGCATCACGTAAAATAAAGAGGTAATTAAAATACTCTTTAATTTCAGCGTTCCACGTCGCGTAATTTTCGGCATTGTCCGTCAGTCAGCTTATAACGGAAGAGATTTGTATATGTAACATATTGTAGATTAAGCAACATTTAAATAAATATGCTTAATACCTTTTATTTTATTATTTCGTTTTTGATTTGACGCTGTGTACCGTACATAGCAGAGAAGGCAATGAATGAACAGAAATTTCTTAGTGGGAACGTAGTTAAGTCACTCCGTTCCCACTAAGAAACTTCAGTTCTCAACGTTCACGTTTTGGAAGCATTGTGTGTTGACTGATAAAATTCAACATCGCGCTATAATTAATATTATATTCACAACAACTTTGTTAAAATTTTTCCAAAACATAAAAAATAGGCCATCGATTCTTTGCTTAGAAAACATAATATAAGCCAGTTTTAATCCGTTCAAATAATAATTGGATCTCCGAGTGTTGCTTAATGATAATTAAAAATAATTAACGTAAACATTAGTCAATAATTAACGCTATCATAAAAATGCATAATCGGTCCACAGTCGTTTTTATGGCCATTTATTATATAAATATATATTTAAATGGAAATCGTTAAGTTCTTTAAGTCCGTCGTGGCACAGTTTAAATTTACCTGATTAAATACGATAATACTAGATACAAACTAAAATTTATATTTTTCTTTAGTTTTAGTATATAGCAGGATGAGTAAAGAAAATAAGTTTTAATTTTCTAGGTACAGCGCGTGTAGTCGTGGAACTCAACGCCGCGTTTTTTTCCCTTAATTACAATAAGAAGCTATGTTTTTGTATCATGACAGTCATTAATCAAAGTAACAAATGCTTTAAGATAAAATATAACTGAATACATTATAAATATACTTAAAAAATTTAAGTTGAAGCCATTTTTGGCGCAAACGCTATAAGTTGTAGGTTCGACACCCACTCAATATTAATATTTTCATTTCCTGGCGCTGGTAATGAGGCAAAGGGAGGCATTAAGTCCCGTCACTCAACATGCAATGTCAAAGCGGGGTGCGGATGTGGAAGGGAGTGGGGAACGGGAAGTCGGAGGGAACGGAAGGGAAGAATACTGGGTCCCCAAGTTCTTTTTACCTACTCCGCTATGTGTGGAATACAGCGAAAGGCTAAAAAAAAGTTTTAAGGTTATATGAAACGACGGACACAAACTTTTTAGATATATATACGGGCTTATACGTTATTATATAATAACCTTGGTTCTCGGTAAATGTTAGCGGATATTACATTTGAGTCGATTGGCCGTTTTGACATTTTAATATTATATTAATTATGTGTCGCAATTGTGAATTTTACCTATATTGTATACTTTATAAGAAATTTTAATTTTATAAAGTATATTAAAAGAGAATACTTCCCGCTGTATCCCGCATATAGCAGGGAAGGTAATATTTACAAGAGATTGCGTGTTGAGACGTGAAACTCATAAATCATGAAAATAATTTATTACTCTGAGTGAAAATCGAACCCACAACCGTCGCGTTTCTCATATTCTCTTATATTATATAGAGAAAGCAGAGAGAAGTGGTTCTCGATTTTTTGTCAATTAAATTTTTCGTGTTCATTTATTTTGCGAACACGAAGCTTAACTTAAACCTTAATATAAATAAAAAAATATCTGCGTTCTAGTCGCAAAGTTTAATAGCATAATTTGTCTGCCAGACCAAGGAAATGAAACGAACCCTTTCCCCAAATGGAGATCGAACCCACAACCAGACTCGACAATATAATGCTACTAATAATTCTCGTGGGCTGTGAACTAGTTAAAACGACCTACACAAGTATCGGTTGACCATTTCCGCGTATTATATATGTATGTATATATAATGTAATTTTGCCGAATTAGTCCGTCCGCATACAAAAAGCTTTTATAGAAACCTGTTTCTAAATACAAGTTGTATATTTGATTTTAAGGCCAGTCGTGGCGCAGGGTCACAGGTGTGACTGTGAATGGTTGTGGGTTCGATTCCCATTCGAGGCAATTAAATAGTAAATATTTCTCATTTTAATTTCTCCCTAATCCTCTCAACACGCAATGTCTCTAAAATTCGCAATTCGTCGGCAATCGGCGGAAAGTATGGAGCAGAAACAGGGTGTCTTAACTCTAGGCATTTGATTAAGATAAAACGCGGCGTTGGGTTTCGTAACTTAAAAAGCAATATCTCCTAGTGTATAATCTTAAACAAAATTCCCTTTTGCTATATGCAAAAGCAAACCAATAAATTAAATAAAAATCGACTATAGGTTGATTATTGTCAGTTGATTAATGTCAGGGATGTCAGTCGTGGGTATGTGGAGGCCAAATAAAGTGCTAGTATATTAAATATTTTTCCGACTACCGAGTATAAGAATGACGTAGGCTTTGTAGGTTTGTTTGTGTCTTTTTGCTAAATATTATTATGTTATCAGATCATGTTATTACACTAAATGTAAGGGTGGTGGGTTCAATTTCAACTTTGAAGAATTAATTAGTTTTTAAGCGCCGTATGAACGCTGATGTGATGTATATGAGGACCGGGGTATGTAACACTAACGTTTATCTAACCACCTATGTGATAAAAAAAATCGTTCAAATTTTTATCAAAACCTAATATATAATCAATGTCTAAATCGTTAGACCTTTCGACCCCGACCTGTGTAAATAAAGATAATTATCTTATTTTATTCTTCAAATAAATAATTAAATATGTATTACTAATATAAATATGTATGTAAATGGATATATTTTATTCAACAGCCTTCAAGAGGTCACTATTTTGATAAACGTTTGAATTATTTGATTTGATTGATATACTTTAAAGTTATTGTGGTTCAGTGTTTGAACATAAACGTAGTGGTTGTGGGTTCGATATCTCCGAGTTGTTGCATATTATTTTTCATTTCTTTCGTGAGATAAAGCGCAGCGTTGAATTCTGCCACTCAACATACATTATCTTCAATGAAAATTAACAACGGAGTGTTTGCGCATTAGGTGCTTTTAACCTATCTGAATCTTACTACTGGATTGAGTTGGACTAAATTTATAATTATATATAGAAAATTTAATAAAATAAAATGAAAATACCTATAAATAAAATATAATACCTGCCGCATTCTAAATGCCTGAGGTAACTTTTAGCTCAAGTACATAGTAATTATTTGAATGAAGCGGGACCCGAACTCGCGCCTCCTGGAAACCGACGAGTTACGAGTGAGTTACGAGTATGTACCTAAGGCCCTACTTGACGCAATCTAAATGTCAACAGCCGTCAAAACCGGTCGTTTTGTAATAATTTACGTCAACATTGATTTAAATCATTAATTTTCAACACTTTTAAAATCGCAAATTTATAAAGAAATAACTCTTTTTTTTTATTTTGTAAAATTTTAATTGTTAAACCTAATTGTTAGTGTGTTAAATGTAGGGTTCGTTTAAAACAAATTATGTATGTATATGAGAAAACAAAAAATACAAACAAAAAATATTTTCTTTTAATCTGTTGGATTATTTATATTTTTGTATTATTATTATTAATATATAGAACAAATAGATATAAATATTGCTTTTGAGATATTGCCTGCTGAATGGCGGAACTCAACGGCTCCTTGCCTCGGAATCGAACCTACAATCATTCACTTGTTGTGCCTCTGCGCCACGACTGGCCTCAAAATGAAATATACTCATAATACATACATATTACATACAGATTTTCTATAAAAAATTGTTGTATACATGGACCAATTTGGCAAAACTACATTATATACACATATATAAAATGAAGTTCTTGACCAAAGTGGGAAATTGTAAATAGAAATAGAAATAATCATCCCACCAGCGAGAATCGAACTCATAACCGTCACGCTTAATGCACGTCACGGCGACCTGAATCTTTAATATTATATAATATATTCGAAATAGTAAGTAAATATTACCTCACTTAGATATAATATTTAAAGAACATTAAGAACCAAAATGTGGATAAGCCATTTATTTAGTACCATTACTTAAGTTGTCGAAATACAAGTTAAAAATTTTAACGAAAGTAAAAGTCGTTCGTTCTATTTTCTTATATAACTGTAATTTGACTTTTTAAGGGCTATCTGGGTTAATTGAAGTCATACTAAGAACATAAATAAGTTGTAACAAGCGTATAAAAATTTCGACGTAGCTTGATGAGAACGTATGGCTTAGTGGTCAGAGCGCCTGGTCAGCTTCCAGGAGGTGCAGGTTCGAGTACGTACGTACCGCTACGTTCAAATTTTTATACGTTTTCTAAATAAGTATTTTTCGTTCCTAACTTACAAACACTTTAAAAATGTTAAAAATCATGTATACTTTTTAGTTGAAGCCCGTGGTGGCGCAGTGGAAACGAGGTGGAAAATGGGAAACGGATGTGTGTGAAATGGGAAGTGTCTTAACATTAAGTTTTCAAGGTCCCTCTGCCGATCCTTATGCGGGATACAGTTTAGGATAAAAAACACCATATTTATTCTATTTTCTTTCTCTAAAGTTAAGGCATGCAGGTTAAGCAGACGGATAGGAATAGCGTTAAGTCTCTGCGTTCTTTACTATCCGCAATTTTATTAAAACTTTATTAAAATGATTAGCGGAACCCAACGCCGCTTTACGCCTTGTTACTGGACCGAGAAGAGTTATCTTTCACCCGAACAGAAATCGAACCCGCAATCTTCACGTTTACAATTTACATTTACTGTACTTAGATAATACTTTTAAATATATATTTTCTTGGTCTACTTAAAAAATAATGAAACCAGCTTATGTTGTAAAGTAATATTTGCTCGTAACGCTCTCTCAAAATTTGTTTTTATAACGTGTAAATTTTGTAGTAGCAAGGGGCAAGAGTACAATATATTTGTAAACAATTGAGAAATTACTTACGATATAACGTTTTCTTTTATATAATTTTAGGTTTCAAAAATGTAATGAACACAAACTCGATATGTTTACTAATAGGCATTTCAAAAAAAAATCCATCATCATACCAGCTCGATGGTGCTATTAGTATTGTATAGTCAACTTGTCTACATATAATTGCCAAATATTAAAATTATACATCAATTACAAGTGTACGGTGGAAAATGGAGAACGGAAACCTCTTCATGGGAACGGAGTGTCTTAACACTATGTTACCAGGTTACTTCTTTTTACGCGCTTTGCTGCAAATGCAAAAAAAAAATTAAAAAATATATAAATTTTAAAAAATATTTCATTTCCACTCGCAGGGATCGAACCCACAACCAGTATTCTATTATCTATGTATACAAAATGTACCAAAGTCATTTACAACTAAGTACATAATAAAAACATTTTCAACGTTTCACACACAATATTTTACGGCTGTAAGTTCCAGATGCTACTAAATTTCCAGGACACGTCGCCCACATAAATCAGGCTACCTCATTATGTTGAACGCAAAAATTTTCCTTTGATATTTTAAACAGAAATGAGATTGAAATGGGAAAGCTTCACGCTGTACCCCGTATACGGCGGGGAGGTCGAGGGAACCTAGTTTTAAGGTACTCCGTTACGAGAAACAAATTTCCAAACAATTTTCGAGACATTGCGTGTTGTGTTGCAAAGCTCAAATCCGCGCGTTGTCTTATTTTCAGAGCGAGTAATGGAATTATATAATTCCCCGAATGTGAATCGAACCCACGTTTACAATCACACGCTGTGCTAAGCCACACTAAATAGAGTATTGGATATGGATGAATGTAATATATATTTTTAGTCTGTGAAAACGATAGTTCTGGATTTATTTTATGCTCAGGAGTTAGATTCATATAGTGAATACTTATAAGTTATTAACGAACGAGAATGAAGTGTCTTGACACTTGGCTGTATTTACTCCCATATAAATATGAGCGACGCATGAATATAAAAAAAACAATTTTGAATTTTTCATACTAAAATTAATTTTTTTTTAAATGTGTGAGTCATTCAAATATGAATATGAATAAAATCATACAATTTATATTATAATGGCAACCATGAAAGAAACGTTTAATTTATTTTTTATTCATATCTATCTTAATTATAGATGTAGATTTCTTAAGCAATTATTTCGCCTTTGAATCAAAGTGTTGCGGTCATTCGAAATAAGTAAATGCAAAAAATATTGCGTCTACCGTAATATACCGTCTACCGTATATTACGTCGTTCACCACGTCTATATTAGGAGGGTTCCATTTTAGAGATAAATTTTTGTTTTTATTAGTTTTCTGGTCTGTTTTATTTAGGACTATCTATAATTCCTTAACTAAAAGTAAAAAAATAAACTTTTTTATCTGTTGACCAACAATAAAATAAAAAAAAATATAGAACTCTCGGTGAGCGAGTCCGACTCGCACTTGATCGGTTGTACAGTTTAAATTTGATAAGGTTCTTTTTATATAACCACATTTGCAAGTTAATTAATATCTCTTTACTTCTTTTTCATACCAAAAATATATTATTTACCCCAACCAAGAATAGAACCTATATACTTATAAATAAATATAGTAAATACTATAAACTACTTCATCATACAACGAGGTAGCCAATGACGCATGACCGCGTCGTTTTCTTTTTATATAATTGAATACTAGACGGTTTAAATAAGTCGAATATAGTACGTAATTTATGAGAAAATAATAATATACACTTCCTATCTATCATTTTCTATTATCTTTTTCTTTATAGCTTCACGGTGTATCTCGCACATAGCAGAGTAGGTAGAGGGAACCTGGGAACCTAGTGTTTAGACACTTCGTTCTTATTAAGAAATTTTCGTTTACCACTTTCCGGTGAAGTTTGGAAGCATTCGGTGTTGTGTAGCCTGAGAACTGAAAGCCGTGCTTTGCTTAAAAATATAAAATATTAAATTCCCCTGAGTGCAAATTGAATCCACAACCACCGCGTTTATAGTCACACCCTTTTCTCCTACGACACGACTGGCCTCAAAAATTAAAATATATGTTCTTCGAATAATAATATTTCAGATAAAATCACTTTCTACTTCAAAGTTAAGACTAACTTTTATCTCGAGGACACATTTAATGATAATTACTGAAATATTTTACAAGCGAAACCGACTCCGTTACAAAATAAGTAATAAACGTAAAACGTAAATTTTTTTATAGCGTTTACGTGCCCTATAGTTTTTTTTACGTCATTGTAATATTGTTTAAATTTCTTATATAAATAGGCTTAGTATCGTATTTAAATTATAAAACAATTTTACGCATTGCTTTTTATCATTTTTTTGCATTTTTAATTCAAACATTAGTCAATGTTGTTTAAAAATAATATTAAATTGTATAGTTTTTTTTTTGAGAATTGCCGCTAGATTGAAACGCCGCGAAAATGAAAACTCACCAGACCGAGAAGACGAAAACAATTTATTGAATGGGAACAATTTATTGAATGGGAATGGGACCCACGACTAGTGTTGAGTTGCGTTTCAAATTAGACGCCAAGAGGATCTTGTTCTTCTTTATTTTATAAGATATATTTCATTCTATGTACTGATAGCAACAGTAAACTAATAGTAATAATAGTAGGTCAGTGGTAGCGCAGGGGCACTAGCGTGTAACTGTAAACGCGACTGTTGCGGGTTCGATTTGATTTCATTTCGATTGTCACTAGATACTCTGTTGGCGAGGTAAAACGCGGCGTTGAATTCCGCTACTCAACACGCAATGGCTCCAGATTTAGGTGAAAAATGGGAAACGGACTGCCTTAACACTAAGTTCCCTCTGCCTACCTTGCTGCGTGCGGGATACAGCGTGAAGGTATAAAAAAAGTATACATAAATCTTCATTTTATACTTTACTTCAGTATGCGTGTTGGTATCTATCACGCTCCAATTACAATAACGTACATACAATATGTCAATTTCTCAGCAAAAATTTTAAATGCGTGTTAGAATTGCAATATTATTTTTAATATACTTCGATTAAAGATATATATTTCGATTAAAGATATTTATACAACAATATTAGAAGCGCGGCCGTCGGGGCGCAATGGCACAAGCATGACAGTAGCGACGATTGTGGGTTCGATTTTCACTCGGAAAAACAAATTATATTTTATTTATATTTTCATTTTTTCACTTAACACGCAATTTTTCCTAAATTCGGCGGAAAGTGGAGAACGGGAAGGTTGCGTCTGCCTACCCTACTAAACGCAGGATACAACGTGAAGCTGAAAAATAATAGGAAGCCATCTTGGCGCAGTTGTGGAATGTATTCCATATTGTTATTTGTATGAAGCGAGAACATTTTTCCATTTTTCTAACATGACAAAATTTTGTGTTGAATTCCACTTCTAAACAAATAATATCTCGGAAATTGCACATTAGGTTCCCTACCTTTACATACGCTGAATACAGCGTTAAGCTAATCATATAAAAGTACGGTAATTCCTTATAATTTGACAGAAAGTAGTAAACGGAGTGTCTGGTCATATTATAGAGATTAAAAAAAAATGGCTTCACGCTATATCCCGCACACAGCAGGGTAGGCAGAAGGAACCTAGTGTTAAG